>VZSV01000078.1:664274-702696 GCA_013398735.1 Nothocercus julius
TTTTTTTTTTTTTTTTTTTTAATGATAGAGAAGTAATGAAATCCTTGTTATCAACCTGAAATGGAGAGTCTGCTGTAGCACCTCCCTCATTAAGACTGTTAATATTCACATAGGGGACAGGATGCACCAGCAGGGCAATTACCCTTGAATCACTGTGCCTCAATTGCAATTATATTTTCAAGATGGTTCCTTCAGTTTGTCTCAATATTTCATTTTGTCATGAGTGCTAAATTCAAGGTAGTTGGATGCTGAAGAGCTAGAAGGACACTGAAGGGCTAGAACCAGTCAGCTCAAGTGGGGGTGATGTGAGGGTGAAAAAGGTTTTATTTCACCATTTGTGACCAAATCTTTGGCCTATTGGCAGGGCCCAAGAAGTTTCCACCTTGTTTGTTTGGGCATCCTGCACCTCTCCTGGAGCAGAGCCACCTCTGATCAATCTGCCCATCACAAAGCCTTTAATTGAGCTATTAACTGTGATTAACATCTCACCCTTGCCCACACACTTTAGCTATTTCAAAACCTTCTTGTTTTGCCCTCCATGACATTTCTGTGACTCTTTCTTTTCCCTCCTCCCATTTGCATAGCCAGAAGTCCTATTCTGGGCTTATCTTTGGTCACCTTCCTCGTTCAAAGCCCAGGCCACTCCCAGTGGGAGCCAGCAGGCACATTTGGGATGAGTGAAATCACAGTCCATGAAACAGGAAGATATTGTGCACTTTAGAACCATAACAACTTATCAATTTCCAGGCTTATGAATCACCCAACTGCAAGGCAAAAAAAACATTTTCTCCCAAAGTTTGGTAGGTCCTGAAGGAAGAAGAGGCTCATTACAAAGAGTTTTAGCCAGTGATTGATCATTCTTAAGGAGTAGGTACTTAAGGGGTCTTAAAGATGAGATGAGAATTCCAGAATTTGAGTGCGCTTGTCGCTCTATGGTGCCGGTGGACGCACCCGCCGGCGTGAGGCCAAGGTGAGGGGCAGTAGAGCCCGTCAGTCCCCCATCTATCACTCCTTCCCTCCCGCCACGAGCGTGTGGAGATGACTCAGGGCCCATCCAACACAACCCTCTGCCAAGCCATCGTCTGTGGAACAACAGGAGCTGGGCCAGCCCCCAGGCTGCTGTTCCAAATCCGGACTTTCCCAGGTCTTGCAGCAGGACTGCAGGACCAGGAAATGCTTTGGAGGGAAAAAAACACACATGAAATGGGAGAAAACACTGAGTTGCTGCTAAAACGCAATAGCCCAGCTACTGTTTATTCAAGAAACATATCAACCCTTCAAAAACAAACAACATTTGCATCTCCGGTGGCTCTTTCTCACCATGGAGCATCTAAAGGTGCCATGCAAGCATGCAAGCCGGCTGGCACAGAGGATCGAGCGCATGGGTGTCCCAGATGGGCACCGTGGAGACAGGGAGGTCCTTCATGGGACCAGCCACTGCACATGGGGCTGATCCTCCTCCGCCCGTGGGCCCCAGCAACAGACAGGACTTGGGCCAGAAAATTCATAGCAAGGAACCCAGTGTGGACTGACCCTGGAAATATCCCCCAGCACACCCAATCTGAAAGTAACCCTGGGGGAGGCCATTTGGATATTTAAGGGGAAAAAAAAATCCGTGTTATGACAAACAGACAGTTTTCCCCATTTATTAAATGCTCATAATTTGTTTTAATGGTCTCTCTAAACAAGCCGACTTTTTTTTTTTCTTTTTTCTCAGCTCTTTGAGCTTTTAAATGACACAACTGTTATGTTAAGAGGGAAGGAGGGTGATGATTTACATGTGGAGCGGGGCGGGGGCGGCCGGCAGGCCGGGGCACAGCTGCAACCCGTCAGACGGGGCTCTGCTCCACGCGTGCGTGCTCCCGGCTGGCTCCCAGAGCTCTAGGAACGGGCCGTATCCAACATCTTTGGATAATACCGACATCTACCTGCAGCCCCGGGTGAAAAAATCAGACTATTTGCTGCATATCTTTTTTTTTTTTTTAATTGCACTCAGTAGCTGGTGGGTCTGGATGCCCATGTAAGTGGCATAGCCTTGCGGAAATCACTTATACAAAAGCACCTTCTATGGATGCTGCAAATGTTTCTGGAGCAGCCGCAAGCGGCAAACGAGCTGAACCAACCCCACTTGCTTCTCCTTCATGCATTAAACTCGTGGGAGGCCGTGCCAGCTGCAGTGCTTCCTTCCCTCGCAGCGCTCCCTCGTCTGCTCTCTCCTTAATCTCATTCCCTCGTATCTTGGGAGAGGGCTCAGCTCTCTGCAGCAGAAGACACAAGAGGCGATTAAATGAGTTTGGGTGTGCAAGGCTCAGAAATTATTTTTTCAGGAAACATCTTTGGATAGCAAGCACCTGACTCAGGCTTTTCTGAAGCTGTAGAGCCGGTTGGGTTATCTGATCACCCACAGATATTTGGGTGGCATCTGCTGTCATTACTGCCTTCACATGTACATAATCTGCAGGAAGCATGGAGCTATTCAGCCAGGGGAAAGACTCCAAAGACTATATGTGAAAGGAGCGATATGTCATATTCATTTACAGCGCAGAGAATAGAAGTTTCCTCATCTCCCCAGAGTTGCAGAAAAAAGACGTCAGCTTGAAGCTCTGGAGGGTAATGCAAAGGATGCACACAATCACTTGGGAGCTGATCATCCTGCTCCTTGTTTTTCTTTTTCTCCTTTTGACTCTGATTGTTGTTTCTCAAAACTTTAAAATGTTTGTACAAACTTCCATCTTGGAAGCCCAGCAGAATAAACAAGAATATACATGAGCAGAAGGAAAATCCGACAGACGGGAAGGAGTTTTTCTTTTTCAGCTTAAGGGTGTAACCATTGTGGCCATTGAGAATGTGCACAAAAATAACTATAAACCACACACACACACAGCTGTCACTAAAAATTTCCACCTAGACATACCGGAAACTCAGGTACTCATTCAACATGATCTCAAGAAAACGTAACACTGAATCCCCAGAAACCATTCAGGAAGCAAATAAACCTGGATTCTTTCAGACTGAGGGATGAGCATTTTCCAAAGCCAAAGGCTGTCCTCAAAATCTGCCAAGGATTGGAACAAATTAGTGAGTCATCATGAAAATCCCATCTGATCTCAACATGGACCTCAAATCAGCCTTGGAGTACAGTGAGCAAGGTGCTCCCTCAGAGAAGAGCACCAAAATCCCAAGAGATAGATCATGGACGATGGTGAAGACCTATGAACGACTTGGGATTGCTGCAGTATTGAGAGAATGGGGACTGGACGGACATCAAGAATTGTATTTGGCAAAAAAAATCAAGCTTTGACAATGGGTTCCGTTCCAAATCTAGACAAAACTAGAAAATGAGAGGGGAAAAAATGATTCATTGGCCCAAAGCTGCATTATGAGGGAATGTTTGTGTTTTCTCTTCAAACCACACGAGAGTGCATGAGTGGACCATGAGGTTGGTTGAGTGGAGGTAAGAGCCAAGGCCTGTCAAGTTGTTTAGTTTCTGGACTTTTAAGGTATTGGAAGAGTTGTCATTCTAGTCCTGAGGTCTTTTCAGTGCAAGTTATTGAAAAGATCATACATTTCTTAAAAAAAAAAAAAAGGTACAGGTTCAACTTTTTGTTGTACTCCGGATTAAAAGAAAGATCTCATCAAGAACCATTCCCAACCAGGTTTAGTACTTTTACAAACTATATACAGCAATGTAACCTGTACAAAGTACTTCTCAGAGGTGGACCTTGAGCCACACTAAGGATCTGCTGCTCACAGCACCTCTGCAGTCATCTTCTGCTACCCACTGTACTCCAACGTATCTCTCTGAATGGTCCTTGGTGGTCTTTAGAAGGGGTTCCATGCACGGCTGGATTGCCATAATCCATCCAGGCAGCAGGCCCAATGGTGGCAAGAGCTTTATGCTGAAGAACAGGTTGCAACCTCGGTTTTCACAGCCGTGGTTGGATCTTCCTCTGCAAAAGAAATAAGACATTTTTTGCTAAGGCAGTTTCCAATCTGCAATCCAAATAGATATTGCAACACACACCAAAGCTAACAACTATAGAAGCATCCTGGTTCTAGCATGTAATTTAAGTGTGCTAACTATGCAGAATACTGCATTCCTACTAAATCTACCCATTTTTGACACAGGAAAACACCACCAGGCATCTGCTCACACACCTGTCTTACTCTCAATGCAACATGGTGCCCGCGTTCATGCGAGTGAGATACAAAACCACGAACAATTATTACCTGCTTTGCCAGTGTTTACTTGAACAATGCAAACACCATTGTCCCCATCCACACTAAAATATTGTGTGTAGCCTTGAACCCTCTGAAGTCACTGGAAATGTTATCCTTGGTTTGAAGAGGGACAGACATTGACCCATCTTACACAACCTGGTTGTTTCATATCCCATTTTCCACCCACTTGCACACACTCGGGATCCAGATGGCCCTGGATGTCACAGCTTGGGCCCACTGCTAAAGAAAATTCAGATCTTTCCCCAGCATCATATTTAAAATAGTAAGCCTGGGATACAAACAGAGCAAGAAATGTAGTTGCTAGTGCTTGGTGTGAGCTATTCTTTGGCTAGATTAAACCTGGTTTATAGTAGTCCTTTCTGGAGAAAGCCTATGTTTGACCAACTTTCAGTAGCTTATAAACAAACCAAAGCAAAGATGTGCAATGCTCCTGAGGAGAAAGAGTCCTTTATAATACTACAGGCGCCTATCAGCAGTTAAACTGGAATCAAAGCTAATCCCTGGATTTCGAACCTCACATGGCTATTAGGGCACACATTAAAGTTTAATAGAGCAGGCTGTATGTGTTACAGCTGGAGTGACAGCCCAAGGATTAGCATTGCAAATTATGAGTTGTGATTGCATTCAGTTTTGAATTTCCTGTAAAATACGAGATAGCAAAACAGATAACAGCATTGCAATGAGAAAGACGAAATCTGTGTGGGGACAACACAATGGTGTTTTAGCCAGCAACCAAAGTAGGGGCATATAGATTACTTGCTTCTTAGGAGTGAAATCAAAGGAACTTTGGAATAAAACAGCTTGTTGAGGCATATTCTCAGCATATCCAGGTCTTTGCAGAAACAGGAGATACTATTTCAAGAGAACCAGCATGGGATATGGGATACTATTAGGCCCAGCTCTGCTGCTGTCTCACATGGTCTTTGGGGTATGTCACTTTAGGATTCAGATCCCCAAGGGGTTGAAAGGATTTCGGCGTCCTGGTCACATAAACTTTCATGGAATGCGAACATAACTCCCCAAGTTTGCCCCAAAACCTGAGGCTTCAACAATAACCCTGCAAGAGCATGAAAAACGGTTCCACGTTACCTATGTGCAAGGCATGGCTTAAAGTCCAGTAGATGCACGAATGAGCTCTGAACTTAAACGGTTTCTGAAATGTGCAACAGTTTCCTAATAGCAAACTAGTAATTGCCCAGACAAACACGGATTAATCAATATGGCCCCCAAGTGCAGGACGGTTTCTTCACCCATGCTTGGACAGTGCTCAAGGGGACTCCAGTCCTAATTGTGGCCTTGGGGTACAGAGCAAGTGCAATAAAACCAGCCATGCTTATTCACAGCCATTATCCCGTTTGGAGCCCCACATTTCCTTCCAACATTTTAGCGAAAAAAAAAAAAAAAAGAATAAAACACAAGGGTCTAAATTTATTTCCTGCTAAGAAAATGTTGCGCAACTTTTGGACAGATTGCAGACGCACACGCAAAAAACAGAGGTGGATGATTCAGCTCACAAGGCCAAATTCATCCTGAGTGCAATTACGCTGCCTTCCTGAGTTTTCATCTCAGACCTGCTCAATGGGCTGCAAATGCTCCGGGCTTTTTGTTGGCTTTCGCTCAGGTTTGACTGGATTTTAAAGCTGGCATTGGGCTGATGGTGCCATGGATGGTCTTTGGGAGGATGCACCGCTCTGGTGCTGGTTACTAGTGCTTTCCAACCTGGACAACTGGCTAAATGCAGATAAAAAGGCAGATGCTTTTAGTAGAAAACAGTTTTCATCCCAATTCCCTCTTCCTAAGCAGACTGGCATATCAATTTTTCTTTCCAAAGTGCTAAAAAATCCACATTTGAATTCTGCACTTGTAAAAGTCTTTGTTCACACACAAAAAAAAAAAAAAAAAAAAAAAAAAAAAAAAGCAGAGTTTAGACTCAGTCTGAACAAAATATTTACAGCATTCCCAGATGCCAGAGCTAAAATATAGGAATCTTAAATTAGCTTTCAAGCAAGTGGAGGTCCTGTTGGCTGCTGCCACTAACACCTCCAGCTCCTCTTAGGTCAAGCAGATCTAAAGTCATTCCACACTTGGAAATCACTCTGTTTGCAAAGCTAACTTAGTATTTATTAGGATAACCCCATGCAAGACAGCCAAATTTAGCATTTTTTGGACCAAGTTGTCTGCTCTGTGATCAAAGTTGTTTAGATGTCATTATGACTTTGGAATATTATTATCTTTGGGACAAGAAGATAAATGCCGCACATGCCAAGTTGCTGGATGATTTAATGGTTAAATGCAATTTTTTTTTCATCTCCACCCATTCCACAGGATTTTTGGACTACCTCCAGCCTGAGTTCCTTCCAAAGTGTTTCCTCGTTTTAGTTCTGTCCTTCTGCAGAAAACTGTACATCCCAAAACCATAACAGAGGATTTGGCAAAAATCACTCTCCTTGTTTAACATACTCCCAAAAAACTATAGGCGAGTTCTGACTACACACAGTGTGTTTATGCAAACACATTTTATAGAGGAACTTGAAAACATTGATGTATTTTCCTTTTGTCAGTCTTGTATTTTCCAATGACTTTATGGATATATTTCATGTTTTTAACACCAGGAAATTTTCAAAAAAAAATAAATATTTTTTTTTCAGTCCTTTCCTCAGACAGAAAGGTTATATTTAGCCTAATTTGCTCTCTTCAAAGCCAGTGACACCAAGAGTTACCCATTACCTGACAAATTAGTCAGCTGGAAAGCAGCCTGAGCCCCAGCCTGGCACTTGAACTGCGCCAGGACAGAGAGGCTTCTCTCATCCCATCAGCAATCAGCAGATTCGATATGATACCACACAGTAATTTTTTAAAAAGACAAAAAAAAAATCACACTATATAAAGTTATTTTTGCTTTGGAACTTTTATTGGCCCGTAAAATATTTTTACATTTATTACGCTTTTAATGAGAACTCCTAGAATCGAGGCTGGTGTAAATAATGCAAACAACACTAGTAAATGTCCCAATAAACCTCGCACCAGCCCTTTGATGCTAATTTGCAGCCCCCCGCCTGTGCCCTCCTCCCCATCACCCTCTGCAGCGCAGTACGAGGCTGAAGGCAACATGGCACCGGAGCAAATGGGAAATGCATCCCCAGGGAAGATCCCAGGAGTGCATTGGGCTGTGGGACCGTATTGCTTTTTTGGGGAGGTTGCAGGGTGAGACTCTGCCAGTGGGGCCCCGGGGCTCTGGAGGCACTGTCCTTGTCGTCACGGTGGGGCACAAAGACAGATGGTATTTGCAGCTTGAAATAGGAGCAGTTGGAGGCACCCTTCGTTCATCTGCCAGGTGCCCTGTCACCTGCAGTGGCCACTGCCTGGCATTTTGGAAAACACACTGCCGATGCATCTGGGAAAGTGGCATGTCACCTGCTGGGTCACTTAATTCAGATCCTTAGAGAAATCTGAAAATCTTGGAAGCATCTTTACAGTTCCCAGGGGCTCAGCTGCAGCCGACTGCATGTGGCCACCCCTGCATTTTTGGCTTCGGAGTCTTTATTTTTGCCCTGTGTGATATATCGTAGGTGCTGCTTGTAAGGATGCCTGACATGTCTAGCTAGAGGTTCCCCACTTCCAGTCCTATCATCCTTACTAGCAAATTTCCACTGCCCATGTCAGATTTTCTCCATATTCAGGACCACAATTTTGGTGCTGCTGACTCAGTTATAGCCACATGAAGTATCGGAGAGCTGTCCAGGGCAGGCAGGTCCGCAGGCCTGAAGAGCACTTTGTAGGTGATGGGCAGAATCAATGCGGAAAAGGGAAAAGGCAAGTAACCTACCAGGTGCCTAATGGGAAATGCTAGTCATTTTTTTCCACTTAAAAAATTGTTTCCATTTCTTATGTTTAGCACGTTTTCTTGACATTCCGCTCAGTAGCAAGATCCTGCACCACCATCCCTCTCAGGCTTCAAGACATTCCTCCAAATATCTGTAAATTAGCTTAAAACCACCATGCTCCAAGAAATATCCCCAGAACACAGGAGAGAATGGGAGCACAGTTAGGTCAGAGACTGAGCCCAGGAAACCCCATGAACTGCAAAGCTGCGGAACCAGACCCTGAACTGATTGCAAGATCTGCGCTGAACCACCAGACCACATTACAGTCTTTCTTCTTTCCTGTAAAGCAACAGCTATATTTCAGGTTAATTCCAGTACCAAAAGAAATGCAAAAAAAACATCTAGGACAACCCTGGTGGTTGTACAACAAGAAACTCCAAACAGCTCTTCTCTTCAAGGACAGCACCTTTCCACCACACCAGTGATGACGGTGCATCCGTGGTGGCCTTTGCTGCCAACACGTCGCTGGGGACTCGTCTCCCGAGCCGCCCATCATACGCCGCCCCTTTGGAAACAGCCGTCTACACGCAAATTCCAGTTGCTACAAAAGCCATCATTTCTGTGTGCTATCAGTTGCAAATAACACATTAGATTTTCCTTTGCTATTTGATTCCAGGGCCAGATCCCATAAAAATTCCTTCCAATATCTACATCATAGCAACTCACCCCAACCTTAACAAATCACTTTTTGCAGGGCTTACCAGCCCTGCTTGCTATGGACTATTGCACAAATTCCTGTTTGGGTCTGTATATGTTGCCTTCCTAACTTTTCTATCACACTTCAGTGGAGATTATCTCTCTCCAGTTTCTATCCTGAAATACTGTGTTCCAGTGCAATGTGTGTCTTCTTAATGCAAATCAGTGCATCACACTCTGAGTCATCTGCACGTCACCAGCAAGTAAAGACAAATAGATAGAGATCTCAGGATCAGATTAATTCCATATTTCGTTTTTTCTTTTGGAAGCTTGTTAGGATGAAATGATCTCTTGAACAATAGGTTCTTTGATTCTTAACTAATGATCATTCGTGAACTTTGGCAAAATGTTATGTCATAAAGAAAATGGTATGAAAAGCTATGATAATGCATCATGATACATCAAGTTACATGACATATTAACAAAATATTAATTATGTACTAACACAAGCCTGTGGAACATTTGAAAAAACAAAGAGAAATTTCAAAGCAGCAAGACTTGAATATGGCATTTTGCAACCTCAGTGAGGTAAGGGAAAAGGAGAGAGATACAGAAGACTGCAAGAAGTACTCCGGATGCAAGGAGAACAACACGGGGCATTGGTCTAGCCCACAGATATGCCCACCAGCAATGTCACTGCACTCCCATGACCAGAGCCCTCATAAGCATTTGAAAGAGGATTCACCCTATACAGACCTGACCTGGCCCCACCACCCTCCGCAATGGGGGACGGAAACCTCCTCCTGCCACGTTGAAAGTCCTCACTTTGTTTTTGTGCCATGCAGAAAACCTACCCGCTTCTCCAGTATCGTTTTCCCAGTCTTCGATCATCAGGAAAGAAGTGTACCCACAAACCAAGGCTTTAGGCATTGCAAAATGCAGAGGGGTTTCATGTTCCCTGGCCCCAGCCCAGCCAGCACGGGCCAATGGAGAGGAGAGTGTCTTTCCTCGTCCAGATGTGTCCAATAAGGAGCAATGTAAAACTCTGCCTTGGTGGGATCCGTCTTTACCCTTAAGCATTGGCAGCATTAACCATCGCGCTTGACTTCTGCGACAGGAATGCCGCTGATCTTGCCACATAAATCAAACCCGGCTGAGAGATCAGAAACTTCAGCAGAACCAGATGGCCGCATATGGGGCAGATAATGCAAGTGCTAACCGTGAATGCGGTCCCTCAGGGTCCCCTCCAGCAACAGAGACAGGGGAAACCATCCCCTCCTGCAGACCTCTCCAGCTCTGCAGTCTGCAACAGCCTCAAGCCTCTTGCATCCGAAGGGCTGCCCTCAGTGAGAAATGCAGCACCAAAGTGCAAATTGAAATTTTTCAAGTGATTAAAAGAATAATGATTTGAAGTGATTAAAAGAAAAACAAAGAGAGAGAGATGGGGCGTGACATGCAGATTCGACAGTGCAGTCTTACTGGGGCTCCAGCAGTTTCTGTGGTTATGTGATCTGCAGAGAGTCCAGCTAATTCAGTGTCTGCTCCTGCTTGTGGACTAGCCCGGTGAGCAGCCAGCCCTTAGCTGATCGCTGGCAGTGGAACCCATGAATCCTTTCCTCTCACTGGAGAGGTGAGCCCAGACTTTAAGCAGTGGTGCAAAGCACTAGATCATCTAGATAAGCCATCTCCCACGTCCTTCTTTGCTCAGCTAGGTCAGGGCTTATGGTGCAAGTGCGAAGGGATGCACATTTCGCACTCAAGCATTGCAAATATTTGCTCAAACAGCTCACAAGCCTCTCCTCCTTGTATACTTCCCACAGAACAGATACTCAGGGAAGTGTTGGTAGATGGATCCTGAAGCTCACCTTTTCCCGTAAGGCTTTCAAGGTGTCACTAACTAATCCTCCTGGTTTTGTGAGACTGGGCAAATGACGACATCTTCAAGGACATTTGGGTTCCTAATTTCTCACGTCTACTGCTGATATTCCGTGACACTTTGGCACTTGGAAAAGTAATAATTAAGAAGCAACAAATAACAGCAAGAGACATTCAGGTAAGCTCAGCATGCAACCCAGCAGGTAACCTTTAGATGTCAAATTGATTGTATGATATTTCCACTGCTTGGCAAGAGCCTTTGCTTGTGTTAAGTCACTGCTATCCCAGTGATAGCAGGGAAGATGCAATCAGCTCGAGAGAGCCATCCGTGCTCTCTGTGCCCAGCCTGATGGGTGTTGTGCCATCCTGAGCTCTGTCTCCGCACAGCATGGGTGGGGTGGAAGCTCGCAGTGGGTCACGCACACCAAAAAAACGTGTTTGAGATTGTGACACCAAGACACACCGACCTGTTCCTGCCTTGAAAGCTTCACTGGATATGTCTTCTTTTGCTTCTGAGCCATAAAAAGCAGCAAGTAAGGGCTTGTCCCTGGCGTGTGGCAATGGATGGTTTATGGCAGAAGCTGCTGCAAAGGATGAGTGACAACCCCTCAGAACAAGAAGCTCATGGAAACTCCATAGCTTGCCAAGCTACAATGCAAGAGAGGTGGTGCCACACAGCAGAGCAAAGACAATGTACAGGGAGGGTTTGATTTCAGCAGGTCCAGGTAACAGGAGAAGCATTTCCTAGGAAAGTCTACATTTGTTTGCTGAGAAATTGCACCTGGCATCAGCTTTGCTGTTAACTTTCTTTATGGCCAACCATGGTCTACATTGAGAGGCCTCGGTTGTGCCTAGAAACAACCTGCAGCAGATACACAAGTGCATCACTCAGCATGGTCTTGTAGGAGGATGGCCATGAGCTTGCCAACGGCTGGGCTCTCAAGCAGGGCTCGCGGGAGTCCGCCCTCCGATGAGACTGCTCAAAACTCTGTCGGTGGCTGATTTACTGTGTCCCAAACTGTGTACAACCCTTCAAAAAATTATGTGCATTGTTGTTAGGGAAAGGGCAAACCCTTGTATGGAACATGGGGATGGCATTGATTTACTAGCAGTTAAAATTCCAATTCACACTGATTTCCATAAAACATGCCAAGCGTTTTTTTTTTTTTTTTTAATGTTTCTTTTTTTTCTTGCTGAAAAAACATCTCCTCCATGCCATGTGAGCTCTAAGAAACTCACCACTAAAACCAAGAACAAAGAATAACTATGCTTCAAAGATATTTACTTCACATTCCATTGCAGAGCTATTTAACTTGTTATACACAGGAAATTGCTTCGAACCTTATTTCTTTTGTACCACTTTCTATAGAAGACTGTTGAAGTTGCATTCACAAAGCAAAAAAAAAGTTGCATTTGGAACAAGGGATCTTCTGTAACCGTTAGGTGATACTAAAAACAAGCTAGAATAAATTGCCCGTGCTCTTTCCCTTACACCACATGTGGGCACAGACGTCACGTCAGAGCCCCAGTCATGCAGTGCTCTCAGCCTGCATGTCCACTCATCCTGAAAGAGGCTCCTACGATGACTCCTTTTCCATCCTCAGACCACAGCAACAACAAAACAGGGATTTCAGCGTAAAACACTCTGTGGTCTGGAAGGCTGGTCCCCACTCAAGGAAAAAAATATAGTGTTTTTTTTAAACTCAACCTGAAACTGCCACTCCTGGATGTCTTTGGTCTTGGTGAGTCATTCCCATGTGGCAACGCCAAGTCTGATGCACAGCAAAGCTTGGGACATTGCCTGCAAAGGTGAAATCCAACAGCAGTCTTACTGAAGATGCTCAGGTACCAATCCTGAGGGATTCATTTGTTGCCAGGTGAATGTCACCTGACCTGCAGGGACCTGGTAAATGCCATTCCTGTCCCTACGATGGGCACAGGTGACACAGGCAATAGCACCTACAAGGGTGGAGCACAGTTACCTCTTGCTCCTAAGCAGAGCTGCCCAGGAGGCTCATCCTTGGTGTCACCCCAGCTCATATCATTGTGCTGATGTTTTATTGTCTCTCTGTGAAGCAGCATTTTTATTCTTGTGCTTGTTTTGGGGCCAGGACCACATGCAATTTCCCATTGCTCTGACAAGGCAAACCTGGAACAACGGACAGTCAAGGTTTAACAGCTCTGGGAAATGCTTATTTAGAGGGGAAAGAAGGTTTCTGGAATTGAAACCCTCCTGCATTTCTTACCTTATTATTTGACAAAGACTTCTGATTCATGCTTAGTTCCACTCTGCTGGCGCTCTCCAGAGTCATGTTATCTTGAGGTCATATTCCTTGGAGCACAGTTGCAGTCTTAAAATCCAGAGTCCTGCCCCAGCAGCTTTTCTTCTCAGTTTTCTAATCAATAATTTCCTTGAAAATGCTGCTCTGTAAACATTTGCCATATATCATTTGTAATGCATGTAACAAATGTGTGTGCTCATTTCTCAAAACCCTGCCAAAGCCATCCATGGGGGAACTCCAGTTAGGCAGATACAGAAATATTTAACTTCTTGCTTCCAGGGAGTTTCTTTGGCGCCTTTCCTTCTTACTGCCTCTCTACAAAGTCTCATCCATTGCATCTCAACTTGAGTTTTAAGGAACTTTTTTTGCTGCATCATGCTGCATGTCCATATGGCACAAATATACCCAGTAGAAAACAGTAACACATCTTTATTACCGTGACCATCACTTCAGAAGAACATGGCTAACTTTATTAAGATCCCATTGCAACATTAAACCAGATAGCTCCTGTACAGCGGGAAAGGAAGAGAAAATGTGTAGCAACCAAGTCATTTAATTGAAAATGCATTATCTGATTGAAAAAATATGTTTCTGCAACAGCCTTTTGCACACAGGTTGAGTTAATGAAAAGAAGGTTCCTAGAGTACATGTGTGACTCCTTAGGCAACAGTAATCAAGCCTGGGTGCATTTCCTGGGGATTGGTAGCCAGCTGAGAGGAGCTGATGTGCCCCAGGTCATTAAGTCCAGCCAGCCATTTATCGAGGGCACCAATATCATTACTGCTAATATCTCCGAGCAGGAAAAACATTGCCCAGCTCAGAGAGGAAGAGCCCCTGGGACTTTGCCCCTTATGGGCTTCTTTTTGAGCTTGCAGGATGTCACGAGGTCCTTTGGGGTTGTCACGCGCCTACGTGGGTGACGGAGGGAGCCCTCCGAGCCAAACCGCACGCTTCTCGTGGTGGCAACAAAAGCTGCAGAGCTGGGTGCTACCCCAAAATAAGCAGTTTGCCAAACTGAGGAATCCACAAAACTGACGTGCTTTTCTTTCCCTGTCACCACTGGGAAACTGTGTTTGCTTTCACTGTCCTATGGCCAGAGTAACGTGGTTTGTACATCCCTGAGCTTCTTCCCTTAAAGAAGTGCTGTAAGAGCCCTCAGAAATGGTGTAGGAGAGGCAGCGATTGCTAATTTAACTATGCTTTTTTAGTAAATACCAGAGTAAATAGACATAAATGTGCAGTGTTTAAATAGCAGCAGCCCTAAGGCATAAGTAAATCATCTTTATCCTCTTTTAACTAAATGGTTTCAGAGGGGTAGAGAGGGCTTTTACACATAAATATGCATCTCAACAAATATTCAGCACAACCCTTTGAATTTATGTGCTGCTTATGCAAAGAGAAAAAGGAGTCGTCTTATTCCCAAGACTTCGGGAGACAAGAGGAAGGGTGAGCAGTGAGGCCATGTAGCACGAAGGCTTCATGCAGAAAATAAACGTTTCCCCCGGTCCCAAAGCACCTCTCTCTGAAACCATGGGAGAGGTTGAGGGCTGTGTGCCACTAGTCCTCGACTCTGCTCTCTGTGTAACTCAGCAGCCCACAAGTGCATGGAAACACCAAGGTTGGAGTCAGGAGCAGTTATGGACCCAGGTGGCAGCAAGGTCCAGGGTGGCTCCTTTGGATAGATGATACCCAGGAAGGATTTTGCCCTTTTTCATCATGAGGAGAAGCAAAACACAACCTGTTCATGTGTTGCTACAATCCAGGAGAGCGAAACCAAAGAAAAATGTTCCACTAAATCCCCGTAGAGTGAAGGGCTCCCGTGCCACGGAGGGAGATCAGCCGCCGGAGACGCACCTGAGCAGGAAGCTTCCTTGCCTTGTGTGCACCGAGGCTGCCTCTCCCGTCTGTGAACTGTGCCAAATCTCCAGATTGTATCAAAGTACGTAGCAGTTGTCTATCGGTGTGAAATCTAACATGCTTCACAGCCCAAACATCTCTCCTCAGGCTATTGCTAAGCACAAGTCTTGCTGCTCCTTTACCTTCTGATTTTAGGATGAATGGAAAGGGCTGAGGTGGGGATCCTCACAGGTTGTTAGTGGCTTTGGTGAGAGCACAGTTAGACCATCCAAATCCTGCAGGACCATAGCATTTCTTAAATATGTAAGGTTATTTACACTCACTCGAAGTTTGTTTGTCTTTTGCCACATTTGTATTTAAGAAAATAAAATGATGATTCACAAACAAAATTATAATCACTACTACTTAAGCAACCCTTTTGATCCTGAAACCTCCCCAAGCGTTTTCCCCACCCCACTACTCCCAACCCAGACTCCTTATGCATGAAAAGCAGCAGGCATCTATGGCAATGCAAAGGGGTACTGGCGCCACACCACGTCCTGGCCCCAAAGGGATCGTTTTGGTCACCTCTAATCCAGGGATCTCAGCACCTCTGCAGATGCTGAGCGAAGCTTTATGCCAGCACTTCAAAGCGGGTCTCTGCTATGAGCCTTTCACTTGCCTGCAGGAGCTAGCTGTGGAGACGGTGAGGTTTTCAGGGAGGAAGCCCATGGAGATGTCAGGAAGGGAACCTAGGTCCTCCAAGGCTGAGCCTTATTTCTGTCCTTTGCAGAAGTTGTTGCCATCACTGGGTGGTTTCTCAGAGAAAGGCTAACTTCGGGCATGAAGGATGCCAGGGGCAGTCATTTCCCAAAGGTCTCTCTGCAGATGGTGGGTGGAAACCTCTCTGCAGAGCAGCTTGGAGCATGAGCCGAATTAACTCTCCCAGGACCCCTAACTCTGTGCAGCTGCAGAAGGAGCTCAAGGCGTTTAGTGCTATGAGCTGGACATTAACCATTGCACGCATCACTAGATGAAGAATAGATTTCTCCACCATAACAGGCAACACTAACAGCGAGGGCTCATTAAGGAGCATCAAGGCAATAGATGCTGAGCACCTGAGGAACTGCAGAGCAGCGTGGGGCACAAGGTGCCAAGAATAAGTGAATGAAGAAAACGTCCAAGCCGAAAGAGTGAAGAAGTCCAAAGCCCCATGAGGCCTAAAACTCTCCACAGACGTCAAGAGGAAATTTAATAACATGGGTGCTGACCAAAAGAGAGGCAGAGGGGAGATCTGTCTTGGAGAAGACCTAGTTCTGCAGGGCATGAATCATCCTGGGTGCTCTGCAGCCAAAATCCAAGCGCTGTGTCGCACGTACAAATGAAACACTGCACACCATGTCTATCACTGGAAACACACGGAGAGGGGCCCTGATAAATCCGTCAGTGAAATCCATTTTCTTTCTAAAGCTCAGTAATCGCTAGGGTCTCTCGCCATGCCCACGAGGGTCTAGCCCTTCGGTAGCAGCTCAAGGAGCAGGAGGTTGCAAACAGGTGTAGCTGCAGACTTTCCGACCAGGCACACATCTGAGGAGGCTCCAAAGCGTAAATCACCCTTTCCAATGCCAGTTTTAAATCACACTCCCTAACAGCCATCTCCTGCCCTTGATCACCGCTCCTAGGATGGCAGTGGAGTTTCACATACGATTTGAGGGAAGCGCAAGGCCTTCGATGGCTCTGTATCCACCTGTTTCAGATTGTGTCATAGGTATGTAAGTGCTTAAGCACTTCTTTAACATTTTCCCTCTTTTAGCATTAACCCAAGCCATGCAAACCCTGCGTGTGGCTGGAGGGCTGCAGCAGAAATGCAGCACACACCCAGACCCACTTCATTTTGGAGGCTGCAGGACACAAAGCTTGCAGGCAAGTGAAGCTGCTTCCAAATATTCCACTGGGAACTGGATGTTTGGCACCACTCAGACAAAATGGGAACCCCACAAGCATGTGCCCTGGGAAGCTTGGAAGATCCAGCCCTTACCGCATGGATCTTGGGTATCGTATCATCCCCCATGTGAACCACACACTCCACTTAAGGATCATCCCTGTATTTAACCTTAATTTATCCAAGGCACATCCATGTTATTTCTTCTTCCTCCTTGGAAGAGCTGCACCCACCCACCCCCATCTCCTTCCCTTTGCCAGGTGAGCAGATCCTCAGTTTTGCAACAGCTTTAGGAAAACCAATACAGCATCTGGGACTGAAAGAGCCACCCATCGCCGTGCCTTTATTTAAGCTGTAGGGTTACCCAGCAGCACAGCTCCAAAGCCCGACTGGGAGCGGGGCAGGTTTTAGCTTGCTTTTTTTTTCATCTCATTCTTTCTGTCTCCTTTCAGTTGGAAGCTCAACTGTCAAGATTAAACCATCCACCTGTGTGGCATACTCAAGCGTGGCTGAACTTGATAGATCTGCACAGTTGGATTCGGCAGCAAAGATCACAGATCCGAGGCGCGCACATTGAGAATAGCCTCCTAATCTTTCCTCCCTCCACTCCGCCCCCCTTAAAAAACCCAAACATGTGTTTTTCCTTACGCTGCTTTCTTTTTAAGGCGTCTCCTGTCAGCGATGTCGTGATGGGAATTCTCGGCGGGAGCCTTTACAAAACTATATTTCTATCATTGCCTTGCGGCTTGCAAGTAGCGTATCAGAGCAATTTGAGGATAGAAATGTGTAAAAAAAAACTGCTAGAAAAAAAGAAAGAAAGAGAGAGAGAGAAAAGAAGAGATTGGAGACATGAGCAGGGTGTTCCTGGCTGACAAACACAGCACAGCTTGGACAGGGCGAGCTCTCACGCGGAGAAAGGAAGGGAACCCAAGGCTGGTGCAGAATTAAGTGGGGCTAAGCACCGCCTTGTCCTGAGGCTAAACCTGGGACGTCACCAACAGCCACTGGCTATGCCTCGAGCAAAGTCACCAAGGCCAGGGGGCTGTTGGCTTCACACCGCATGGAAGTTTGTGTGTTTAAATACTTTAGCGCGGGACATGCACCTGCAAACTGCTGTCCTTCCTCTCTCAAGGATCTTCAACCCTTCCTGAGAGAAACCTTCACTTTCAGCCACCTCAGGTCAGGGCTTGGAGCAACTCCTGTCTCAGCCATTTCCCCTACAAGGTTGTTCTTTTTTTTCCTTTATTGTTTCCTAGCATTGCTACCATACCACCTGCTATTTTATTTTAGCTGTAAAATCCGGTGCATTCAAGTCCACCTTCAAACTTATGTTACAGTCTTCCATGGCATCCAGTTATGTATCCGATCTTTCCATTCCTTGAACCAGACTGTCGTCCCTTTATCTTTTATTCTTACCTCATCTGTTGAACAAATGTCACAACCACAGTTATTAGAAATATTTGAACCTGACAGCTGCAAATACTCAAAGGCAGCTATACGTGTGCAGGACTATAATTAGGTGGAGCGTTTAATTTTGTTTTTAAATCACTGGGGTCCGGTATTGGCATCTCTGCAGACATGGACAATCAATAAAGATAGTGTGACTTAGCAAACTTTATGGTCATTTATTTTCCATGTATGCAAGGATAACTAATACATCCTGCCTTCAGTGACTTATATTGTTTTGCAGGAGAAGGGATTTTGCATAGCTAAAGCTCAGACCATGATATCTACACCTATGCTGGCTTTAGCATAGATACCACCCAGACTTCAGCAAAATCAGAAACTGCCCCTTATCTGCCTCAAAATCAGAAACAAGGCCCATAGACTTGGGCTGAAAAAAAACAACATCTAATAATTGCTCAGTGTTTTCTTCAGGATGCTTTAAAAACAACAGCAACAACAGCTGCATTCTCTGATGTTCCGTGAAGGAGGTTTCTCTCATCGCTTTATGGATGGAGGGCCAAAATACACAGGACACCCGATTTGCTCAGAGATGTCAGCAAAGAGACTCTTAGAGTTACAAGTCCCCGGCTCATTACTCAAACCAGCTAATTTTTCCGTGGCATTTATATTGAATAATAATTTCTAGCTTGTTTCACCTCACGCAGTTTCATTCCTTCCCATCTGATGAGACCCTAGGATCCATCACCTGTGGCATTGAGGCTGCCCTGTCTGACAAAAATGAATCTGAAACTCGCAATACATGATAAATTTAGGTGAAACTTTGTTTGCCTTCCTCCTCCTTTTTTGGAGGTTTCTGGTAATTCAGCTTTCTTCCTGGTGCAAGAACAGGAATTAAACTCTCAGAGCTACCAGGCCTTATTGGCACAGGAGTCCTGCAAGGTCTCACCATTAAAATCACCTAAGTACCAAACTAACGGGGGAAAAAGCCCCTGAGATAGCTGAGCTGAGCACTCACAGGGCAGGCAGCAGGTTGTCCTACCGTGTTTGCCTCTGCAGCACCAGCATGTTAACGGCCCTGGACAGCTCAGAGATGCATCCGAAGGACAGAGAAGATGGGACAGGCTCTGGGACTTCCCAGCTTCACTGCTAATTAAATTGGCACAGCGGAGGCCATTCTTTTTGCCATGTTTTCATCTTAAACGCTAGTAGTCGCCTCACCCCTGGATTTCGGCACTGCCTGGAGCAGACGGAGAGAGCAGGGATGCCCCAAGCAAGACCTCAGCACACAGCCTGCCCTCACCACCTGTCTCAAACACAACAGGAGACCCGGGGTTGTTCCCCTAATTCACTCGATTCCTCTTCTTCCCTTTCAATTGCTTTTCAATGAACTATGTTGGAGCAAGAGCTTTGCGAGTAAATATTTGGTCATTTCTGCTTCTCCCCTTCGGAATCCTGTAGCCGTCTACATTACACAAAGTCACTCCGGGTCTCTAATTGTGAGATTAATTAGTTTATTTGAAGAAATACACTTGGACTAATAAAAGAAAGAAGATGAAGAAGCAGCAGCCTATAAAATCATTATATCCTAGTAGTTTTATTGATATGGATTAGACGAAATAGCTGGAAGACAGAGAAAGAATCATATTTAACTCAGGTAATAAAATTATATGAGCTGCCATTTTCATAATGTTAAACAAGACCTGAGGGAAGCTTAACTTAAAAGATTACACAGGTGGATTCTTTTTCTTTGGAGAACATGAAAGATTATTGTAAATGTCTTTCTCTGCAGCCCTCCTCTTCAAACGCAGTCACAAGAAATTAGGCAAATGCTGATTTTTCACGCTGCAGCCTGTCTCACAGCAGCTTTCGCGGTGCACCAGGGGGTTATCCTGGCGGAGCTGCTCGTGGGAACGTGGCACGAGGGGTTGGCGACGGCAGGTATCCCCGTGCCACCCGCAGCCATCCCCAGCACGCGCCCCGGGGACCACTCTGCTAAAATGGCTGAGTCCTTCGTTTTGGTGTCTTCCTCCTTAGTTTAACAGCAGTCCCGCTGTACTCCGCACTTGGAAAGTGAGCAAGTCTCACCCATCCTTCCTCTGAAAGACAAAGTTTGCAATTAAAAAAATAAAGTGAGGAAAACAGCAACTTTTGCGGGTTACAAGCAGCACACGTTCCCTAGTAATCAGGATGCTGGGCTAGGGAATTTGTCTTGCTTTTTACCTTGATGTTCACTAGCTTAAAGCAAGAAGATCCAAAGACTATGATGAGAGCAATAACCATTCTGGGACATTTATAAATGACCCTCTTAACTGTTTATGAGACATTATCTGAGGTAAAGCAGAGTAGGAGAAATAAACTTGAAGTAGGAAGAGCTGGCTTGCCTCCCAGATGGAGCATGATAAAGCACCAGTGTCAGTGTTTCTTCTCAGTTTTATGGCAGCCTTTAACTGCTTGGTGTTTAGGATTTTTTATCAGAAAACGGAAAGAAGAAGGAATGGATCCAAAGCAAAGTGGTTTTCACAAACAATATTCTCCAAATGACTTTATGTGAGCAGATAGTGTGTTATCTGGCTATCAAGATAACACCATTTATTTTTTTACTTGCCACGACAGCCTGCTGTTCAGATTCCCAGTCCTGGTATGTCCAAAGAATTCCTGAGCACAGCAATAAATTTTCAAAGGGATCTGGATGACCCCACTGTTTCTCTCCTATTAGAAAGTATCTCGAACAAAGTTAATCTCTGCTCAGATTTAGCTCATTGAATAGATTTCTATTGTCTCCCTTGAGTAGTGTGTTTGTTTTCCCTTCCCATATTTAGCAATGAATATCACCATTGCTCTCTGAATTTCGTTCATCTCCCTCAAAACATTAATGAATGGCCTTTGGTGGAACTGTGGGAATGGGATAAAGTTGTTATACAGAATGCTCTTCCTGGACGATGGAAGTACGTAAAAACTACCTTTTTTTTTCTTACTTTTCATTAGCACAAAACCTAAACCATCTTAAATCACAAATTTTCATTGCCCTTTGGAATAACTTTCAACCCATCTTCAGGGAAAAAAAAAAAAAAAAAAAAAAGTAAAACCCAATTGCTTCCATTCATTGAACTTTTAAAATGCAAGATACAAACAGAAGAGTAAATATGCTGGAAGCAGACCTGGAGGAAAGGTAAAGAGAAATGGAGGCCCTAAACAGAGGCTGCTGCTTTCAACTACCTACTTCAGGCACCAGCTAATCAAGGAGGTGCCTAAAATGTGCAGCAAGTCTAGAGATAACAAGATATCAATGAGCTGTAATATTCAGCTTGGAAAACAGGGACTTGTTTGATGTTAAAATAGAGGAGAGTATTTTAAAGAATACTTTTATCTCAAGAAAACCAAATTACAGATTTAAGCAATGGGATTTATAAAGCTGGAGGTTGGAGCTTGGCTGATTTCTATGGCTTTATGTTTCTGTCCTACTTCTTGGTTGTGAATTTGCAAAACTGTCGGTTTTATCCAATGCCATCCCCCACAAAAGAGACAGCCAGGCGGTTCTAGTAAAAAGAGAAGAGAAGGGAATAGCGCTTATTGAGCAAGAGCTTCTTTCTTCAAAATGACTTGTAAGGGAGTTTTGCTAGCTGTATTGGACATATTTATGTTGGATGAAAACCTTCATTTTATTTTTCAAAATATTATGAAGACTTTATTGAAATGGTTGTCAGCGCTGGAGACAGAACAGAGCTTGGTAAATAGAAAATGTCTATATCCATTTAAATAATATTTTTCTCATGCTTCTGCAAGCATGCAAGCTTCTGGAAATACGTCAGACAAAATTCACGAAAGAAATCTGGCAAGCGGGGAAAAAAAATATCTCTTTTAAGTACTTCAAAAAACAAACAGTTCTGATGGTCTTCTGCACAAGGGAGGGGGGTTTAGTTTTCCCCCGTGCTCATGGCAGCTCCTGCCATGTGTCACAAGACCCGGGCAGGACCAGGGGTGCGAGGGGCAGAGCAGCTGTCGAGGGCCGGGGGATTCTCCCAACCTCTTCTCTCCATGTCTGTGATACTTCTGTGAGGACAGAGCCAAGGAGCTGAGGAAGTTCCGAGGTTCATCCCCCATGGAGCCAATTTTCATTTGGATCCAGTGCTGTGAACTTCTGCCAAGACCTGTATAACTTTCTCATCGATTCTCCTGCAACAGGGCTTCCTCTCATCCCTCATGGATGGATCCAGCTTAGCTCCCCCAGACGGAGCTACCATCCCCAGGCGAAAGCAGAAGTGGAAATCTTGGAGGATTTACCTGAAAATCGCTGAATTTTGGGGCTCTTGCACCAAATCCAGGAGGTCCGGGAAGAAAAGGCACGGCCGTTCCCATGCCATTAATGCTCTTGGTCACAGCCCCACGGCCCACGTTGTCTACATGTTCCCAGCTTCTGGGAGCAAAGATGCCCCGGATTTTCCCCAGGATCTGATGGCAACACAGCCCACAAGCTCAGGGAGCGCACGCCAGGGACGGGAAGGCAGAGCTGCTGCTCCAGACAGGCCCCAGGTGCTGGAAATCCTGGATAAATGCATAAAATCCCCTAATTCCAAGAGTGTAAAATTTCCACGCAGGAAAAAAAAAAAGGGGGGGGGGGGGGGGTCGGCTGTGTCCAGGGAAACCGTGCAGTAGCCTGAACATCAAACTTCCAGTTCCAGGGATTTCGGAAATCTCCGATTCAAAATTTCCACTGGTGGTGTTTAAAAATACCCTTCCCAAACCGGTGGGAATGTGAACGGGTGAATGGAGAGCCGAGCGTTGTCACACCCTCGGCATGCAGAAAGTCACAGCCAGGCCCTGAAGGACAGGGTGGCTTTGGGTAGCTGGGAGAGGAGTGTGATGCCATCCCTGCAGCTGTGGGATGTCCCGGCAGAGCCGGGATGCGGCAGCATTCCATGTCTCTGCCCTGTCTCTGCACCAGGGGACCTCAGCTGTCCCTGCTGTGTAATACCTTGCTGGAAAACCACACGTTTTAACACACTTGAGCTTCTGTCCCACTGAACCAGAGTTCCTCTAATTCACCTCAATATTACCACCCTCGGTTACACTTCTATCAGAAAGAATTAGAAATGCCCATTTCTTGCACAGTTTTTAGATTCCTTACCAAAAGAATAGATTATTCTTCTGAAATCAGCACCAAAAGAGAAATTAACCAAACTCTTTAAGAACTCCAACTGCAATTCTGCTGCTTTCATTATTTATTGGCAGAGCAAAACATGGTATCTAAGTGCAAAACCAGCTTACACTAAGCACCATCCTTTGTAGATCCCCTAAGATCTACATGACTTTTGAACACATCCCAATGGTTGGAAACATTTTAAACATCTTGATGCATCTCCATTTAAAAAAAAAAGAAAAAAGAAAGAATGAGATGCTTCAAGACCTCAGAGTTTGCTCCAGGTGAGCCAACTACTCTACAAAACACAGCATCCCATCCAAATGTTGCTTGGGGACTGAAAGGATGATGGCCGTGTTAAGAGGGCACAGAGCATGGAGCAATGACATGCTATCCAGCTCTGCTGCCTTTGCTTTGGAGTTGGCTCATGCAAAGCAGATATGTGCCCCACAATTCTTCACAGAAACCAGACATCTTTCCAGACACAGCAAAGTTGACCCCCGTAAGAAGGCAAAGGATCTGAAATGATGCACAGATCTTGACCAATATCATCTAGGACAACCATAGACATGGATTTTTGGACATGAAAGTCTTATTTCCCTTTTACTGCTTAAGAGCAAATGTGGAAGGAGAGTCCTTGATATGCTGTGCTGCTTGTAGGTTGATGCAGAGAAAAGTGCTTTGCAAAATAAATAAATGAATAAAAGATCTCTTAATAGCGGAATATGTGAGCTGTCTGAAATAGATTTATTTATACATTTTGGCAAAGATCACATTTTAATTGGGGTTATTATTCACATGAGCCAGGAACAATATAATATTGTACAGTAATATAGAGAATCTGACACCAAAACATGTCACAGCAGACATTACATTTGCATTTGCCAGACATGGAATCCCATAAATTGTTATGTCTGATAATGGTCTGCAGTTCAATGGACAAGATTTAAACAATTTGCAGGGGATTATGAATTTCGACATACAACATCCAGCCATGGTTATTCGTAGTCAAGGACTAAGGAGACAGATCTCATGGCAGTTGCTCATGATTCCTATAAAATTCAAGTCTCAAAAGGAGAGACTCTCGAGGGCAATCGCAACTTATTTCTCTGGGAAGGGGAATGTGAACTGGGAAGAGAGGATTCAGCAGAGCCACTGAAGGACCAAACGGCAACAGCAGCAACAGAGGCAGGGATGCTCCTGGGGACAAGTCAGGGGCTCAAGTTTCCATGTTACGAAATACAGTTGTACTGAAGATCTGCTCCTAATGGTCTTAATTAGGCATTGCAGAACACTGCCAGGGACGTGTGCAAAGAGCCCAGTAAAATCCAAATGCTTCAAGGCTTGGAACTGTGCACTCCTAAAGCATTTCAGGAAAAATACCTCTAGTGGGATGAAATGGGAGACCAGAAGGAAAAGCAGGTGGGCTTTTATGCAGGTCCCTGGACACACACAGAGCAATGGCGATGGGATGGATCTGCACATGGCAGTGTCCTTGGAAATGAGAAGTTTTACTACCTTGGATAATCTTTATCTTGGTCCATTGCCTTGGAGAAGTACAGTAGAGCAGTGCAAGCACATAGCCCTGAAGATCTTGAATGTCAGCCTGGACACCAGGGTTACGCTCAGTTCTTTCCAGAGCCTCCACGGGATCATTATCCTTTCCCCTCTCTTTCTATGCAGAGTGCTGGAAACCACTTAAAAGAGCATGTGCTGAATGTGTGTGATCTGAGCAAAGCTTTCCAAATGAACTGCACGTTGGCAAAGCAGTCCGGGTTGGGAGCAGTGGGAATTGCTGTGCTCCATTGAGTAAGAGCACAAGAGCAGCGCATCTGTAGTATAAACAGCCCTGCATCTTTCTGCCAGGAACCTCTGCAGAATAAGGCAGGGAAAGGAGGAGAGGCTTGGAAGGAAGGATGCACGCACACATGTCACGCGCTGCCAGGACTTCTCTATCCAGGGATGTTCAGGAGGGTGCAAAGCCACCGATGGCAGGTCCAAAATCTTTACGTGAATGTGCTCGGTATCGAACACACTGTGTCCTTTGCATAAAGACTTCCCCCTTGCAGATGATCCACCTTAACTTTCCAAGGAGCATCTGAGAAAAAAAAGAGGTAAGAAAACCAAGCCAGGACTGCAGCCACTTTCTGCAGCAGTGCAGCAGCTGGGAACGTTGGAGTTCTGCCTCTTCATGCCAGCTGAAGAGTCTGGATCCATTTGCTTGTTCCTATCCTTCACAAAGCAAAAAATACAGTATTTAGTGGTTGGTCTTCTTTCTCTCCTTGGGTAACTGCCCACCTTTCATCCCGAAAACTTTTCAAACCGTCCTGCCTCAACTTAGAACTGAGAAAATAAGAAAGAATTCAACAGGTAAAAAAAACAAAGTACTGAAGACATCCCAAGTCGATAGTGTTCAAACAAGCAGTGCACTTCCAAATAACTCAAGAAGTCATACTGGCCAAGCTTTATAAGCCTTCTGATTTAAGCAAAGGCAAATTTTGGCTTTCCATTCCTCAGAGCAGTTCCAAAATACTGTTATGCTGAGTAGTTTCAAATCTGTAAGGAAGGAGACCTACTGGTTTTGCTCTGAATGACAGCAAGAGAGAAACAAATGCTAAAAAAAAATATATATATATAATAATAATGGACTGTTTTTTTCTAGCAACAGTAAAAATCATCTTGTTTATGTTTTACTATTTAAATTACACCACAAATATATGTGCATCCTCTGATGCTAGAGTTGATGTTGTTCGTTGGGCCGGCTCTGGTTTGGACCACAGCTAGGGTTTCAAATGAGGCAATTGGAAATGGAAGAATATTCTGATTTTTTTTTAAGTGTTTTCTTAGTATTGTGCCACTAGCACTAAGATCCAAATGTTCAAAAAGTATGAAATGCATTTTTAGAAGTGCCACGTTTGTCTAAAATTTTAAATAATACAATTTCTATGACATGTCTACTGTATGTCTTTCATGCAGTCATAGAGCTAGTGGCACGTTTTTTTTCCAAATACTGATAGGTATTTTCACCAGGATTTTGAGTTTTCTTGGAAAATGGCACTAATGAATGTAAGTACACTAAACAAGGCAAATACAGGATATAATCTTGGAGGAAAAAAAAAATATAACTCTTATTTTAAGCTGTTTGAACAGTTAGGGCACAGCCAGCCAGGCCAGGGCTTGGCGTCCTTCGTTTGATGTCCACCAGAGCTGGTTAGGAGATGGACCTCAAGGATGTGACTCAGGTCAAGACCAGCTACATCTTAATCAAAATCTCCTTCGGTGTAACCCAAGGGGGAAAAACTGCTGGAGGGAAACGTGGATGTTGGAAGGAGGTTGGTTGGGGAAGGTTAATGGTCACTGGGGCTGTTCCCACCACTTGCAGGATCACTCCAGATCTCCAGACCACGAATTTGGGGAGTAGACATTTCATATTCCCATCTCATGGCAAGTGGGGTGAAGTTTGGGAATTAAAGCACCTGAGAGCTCCCTAAATTCAAGTTCTAACTGCTGAACAAGACAGCTGGGAGCTGCCACCACCCCTTTCCTTGCCCGAAGTTCTCCACTTTCAGCATGCATTCAGCCTGTGACACAAAACTCACTTCCAAATTGGCTCCTGTATCTTATTTCCTTATTAGTGCCCTAAGAGCAAGGCATTCCTTACAGAACGCTTTTTTTTTTCTTTTTCTTTTCCTTCGACATTATTAATTGTCCTCAGTGACAGTTCTAAATGGTTGGTTGTTTTCTCCCCTCTGATAAGACAAACATGTTTAAATCAAACAAGCCTTGACAAATACTGAAGCTATACACCACACCAAAATAATGAGGGAGCCTTTTAATATAATAACACAATATGTATGGGCAAGTTATTGCTTTGGAACAGTATGAGCTTGTCAGATCACAGTGAAATTGTATTTATTGAAAGAAAAAGAGGAAGAATAGCTGAATGTATTCTACTGTACAAACACGCAGCTGAGGAAATTTTTAGAAAAAAGTAGTACACATGCAACACTGAGCTGGTTTCTACACAAAACTCCCTGACATCAATAAAACCCCCCACAATAAATTAAATCATTTCATACAAAAGAGAAAAATGCAAATTAAGTCCCAAATACAACTTAGCCAGGTCCAGATGCATAAAGTAGAGAGAGGAGGAACTGTGCAGGGCAGAATTACTGGATCCTGATGCTTTTGGTGAACACGCTCAGTGGCGAATCATGGCAGCAATTCATGCACCAGCCCCTCTCTAACCATGCAGAAATGTATCTTACTCACACATATATCTGTGATGATTCAATGGCTGTTAATGTATCTTCTTGCAAACTACAAACCCAGAACAAGCAAACAAAGCAGTCATAGAGCGAATTTTATTAAAATATGCAGGGTAAGAGCAAACTCAGAAGTGTAACAAGTTACTGTTCCCAAATCTATGAGCTGCTCATGGCATTGCAGCGAGCAGTATTATCTATCTGACTTGTGTGCTTTCCTGCTAAAATCAGGAAAAGGAAAGTATGAAAATAGCCCTGCACGCCAGGCATGTGTTTGAGCGCGTGTGTGTGTCTATAACGCGGGCGGACGATTTTACAAAGCACACAGCAGCGTGACTCATATTGTCAATACAACCCCCAAACTTCTCATTTCTAAGGAGGTGCCAGTTTCGTGCTATTCAGAGCATATTTTGCCCGGTAAAGCACTCTTGGGGCTGCCAGCTGACCTGCCGGCAACACTGGCCGGTCTGTGTGGAGCTGCAGGCGCTGCCAAGTGCCGGGTGCATCGCAGGACAGGGGCTGCTTCACGCCTGGCCTGGTGCTTCCTCCTCTTCCTCCTCCTCCGCCCGCACCACTGCAGCGCTGCCTCCACAAAGCTCGGCTTGCCTGGAGACCTTCCTGGAAGGAAGGCTCCTTCCCAGCACACTGGCTGCAGATAACAGCAGCACGAGCCCTCCGCAGTGAAGGTGATGGGTGCTGAGGAGACCCCAGAGGTCCCCACCGCCCTGGATTAACCAAAGGGCTGCATCTCCCCTGTTCCTGCTCCAGGCAGCGAGATGAGCAGCCCTTATCAGAGCGATGGCAATGGCTGCTGCAAAGCTGGGCTAGGAGCCGGGTGGGTAAACGGAGCTCCTTGCTGGCCCTGCCCAAACCGAGCTCTCCGATGGCTTCATGCAAAGTTTGACAGTCTTCTCTCCGGAGGCGCTTGCTGGAGAGCAGCCAGCGAGTCATTTGTAGGCAGCGCTCGGCACCCACAAGGTCTGACCTTGCCTCGGGGCTCCTCGCCTGCCCCGGCACGCTCCTCCCGCGCAGCCAAGGAGGGTTTGGATCCTCGTCGTGCTCTGGAGGCACCGCAGGAGGGGATAGCTGCAACCTAACACAGGGATAATGAAGTGAGGCACAGAGAGGGGAAAATGCAGTGATGCCTGTGCTGAGCATCAACAGCTTGGGGTGGGCAATGGGCTGGGTGCCACGAGCAGCATCCCCAAGCTAATTGGTAGTGTCAGAATTGCAGTGTCAGAAAACAGCACGTTTTTGTAAATCTGCACCGCGGGGAAGTAGCAGGCAGTTCTGGAGGGAGGCGCTTCTGGTCTCACGGCTGCGTCGGAGAGATGAGATGGGCACAGGGGAGGAAGGACCCGCTGCCCTGCAGCATCTTCTCGTGGTACCCACCAGGCCCGTGCAGATGAGCATCTGGTGGCTCCTGCTCATCGTGGATGGTCTGTCTGCTTTTAACTTCTCTTCTTGGGGAAACTGTAGGGGGAAAAACCCCAGGAGAGGAAAGTCAGAGCAAGGTGGGGTCTTTCCAGGAGCGCGGGATGTCCTGCTGCACTGAGAGGAAAGGAAAGCATCACTGAGTATCCCAAAACATCACCAAAGAGCTGGTGTCAGAAGGGACCTGTGGAGATCAGCTAGTCCAACCACTCCTGCTCAAGCAGGGCCACCTAAGGTGCATTGCCCGGTACCCTGTCCAGACACCTTCTGAATATCTCCAAGGATGGAGACTTCCAGCCTCTCTGGGCAAACAGCTCCTCACTCCTTTTTCACTGGGATGAAGGGTGGGAGTCAAGAAATGGTCTGGAAGAAGAAAAGCAGAGCAGGCTGAAAGCACCTGAGTGTAAATGGAACCGACCGCAGCTCCTGAGGCCATGGGAGTTTTGCACACAAGGGAGTTCCCTTCCCCAGGGCGCTGCCAAGGTCAGCTCCGTCCCAAGCAGCTGAGGAGCAAAATGATGACAAATTGCAAAGGGAGATGGAAAAATGGCCAGTGCCCAGAAAGGCTGCCTGGAGCAGCCCTCGCCTGCCCGGTGCTGGCGGGAGCCATGCCGGGAATGCTCACCTCACAGCAGGAAAATGTGGAATAAACGCCGGGAGAGGGTTTAGAAGAAAGCAGAGAGCTGCGATAAGGCGTCTGGGCTGGAGGGTGAGGGCTGAGCTCTGCGGGAAGATTAAAAGAGCTGCATGCGTAGAGCGGCGCTGGGAGACGGCGAAGGGGCCGCGATAACAGCCTGCAAATATTTGGGTGCTGTAAACATCAAGGAGGAAGAAGACTTATTTACGGTTATACATGGGGCATAACTAAGAGTAATGGGACGAGATTAGGAAAGGAAGGTTTTAGGCTGAATATCAGGAAATATTTCCCAACAATGTCATGCGTTGGGCTGCAGAATAATCCTTCCGAGGGAGCAATGGGAGCACATCAGTGCAGAGAGTTAGAGCTACCCATGACTAAACCCTGGGCTATGTGATGCCGGGCCGAATGGATAATGTAATTTCTATCTCTGGCCTCCAAGGTTATTTCCTTCCTGTCTGTACAGGAGGAATATCTTATCGAGTAATAATAATCAGTACATGCCTCTGCCATGATGCTCCTCTCTTCAGAGGCAGAAGAGGCTCCCAGTTCCCTGTCCTGCAAGTAGCCAGACAATCTGGCACACACCCAGGCTTGCAGAGCTACCTCTCTTGTCTCTGTAGCGCAGCCACTTCTCCAAGATTGCAACCAAAATGCATACCACCTGCGCTGCATAAATTAACTACTTAATTAAATAATTAATAAGATAGATGGAGCTGGATAATTTGCACTAGTTTAAAATTTGCAGTTAGATAACCTGCAAAGGAGAAATGTAAAAGAAAACAGTCCAGAGGGCATGGGGGCAAGGAAAAACCACATTTCCTGCATACAGGAGCCTTGAACTTCCACCACTGAGCTGTGTTTCTCCTCTTTATTTACGGAGGACAGCGGGAGAGGTCCTCATGGAGTCCCCATGTAAGGAGGCACCTCAGGAGAAGTGTCATTACTGAGTCTTTTGGGGGCAATCCCATTGCCCTTTTGGGCTCCTCATTGCAAAGTCATCCAGGCAGGGACACTTTAGCCCTGGACAAGACTACAAGACACAGGCTGAAGTAGCATGAACCGGGGATGTGTTGGGAGGAGAGGAAATAGGGCCTCCCTAATAAACAAGCATTCCCTAACACTGAATCCCATGGATAATAATACATAAAATCCTCAGGGTTTTTCCTGAGCAGTCACCCAGTTTATGTACGGTGGGTTACTTCCTCCATAATTATCTTCCAAGCATCCTGCTTCCCTTATACTGTTTGACCTCGTGCTATGCCTTGCAGTCTAACTTGTGCATTTTAGAGTTCTTATATGTCACATATGGATTTATGCTTAAAAAGTCAAACCACAGCTCTGATCAGACATATTGGGCCCATAGGAAGAGTGGTTAAAGATGCTGAAGTAAACCTAGGGAATATATTTACCCCCTGCACTCTTTAGCTACCAGTGACTTCCACATGCATGAGCCATGACTATGGATACAGGAGCCAAAATCACGGGAGGTGCCTCTCCTGTCCATGGACAGCACTGAAGAGCCAGGAGGTCTCCAGACAGTAACTTATGGGCCATTGAGCAAATATTTCCGACATGTCATGGTGTCTTTTTTTGAAAAAGATGCAAAGATGTGAAGCTCAAGGTAGCAGCCACCAAGTCCATGAGAGGGCCAGCTTTTCCCTGGCATGCACATGGGATGGAGCATCGCCCGCTCTCAGCTGTGAGTCACCACCAAGGGCAGGATACCAGACCCAAGGAAGCAGAGGTCTTATCCGGCGTGGGGGAGCCCCGTTCTCCTGTTTACTTAAGCACGAAGCAGAATAAACTCTGGTCCTTAAAACTAAACATCTGAATGCACCCACTAATCCCGAGACATGCAGAAAGCAATTATACAAACACACCTTAAATATTTTTGGCAATTTTTGCAGCTCGCCCAGAAATAAGTGTCATCTTTCAGAACTGGAACATCAAGCTTCCCCAAGGCAGGGGGGAAGTGTCCTGCTCTTCTCTTGTGCGAGCATCGAAAGGTGAAACCAGGAAAGCCCCAACCAGGCGTCCAGCCCAACTCAAAGCACATCAAGCACTACAAATGACACAGAGGTGGAAACATCTCTGCATCTAGGAGATGCAGGTGGATGATCCCAGCAGGCCAGGGAGAACACACACATCTCCCATCCTCGTGGGCAATGCTCGATTTTATGGCCAGAAGGATGAGCTTGGAGCTTTCCCCTATAGATGTGTGTTGATCCCTTTTTTAAAAGTGGCTCCACTCCAGGCACACCACTGAAGCACCATTTAAATAGTTTCTGGAGGGTTTTTTTTCATTTTATGTATTTCTTTTCCCAAAAACATGAGAAGCTGCTATATTTAATGTTTTGTAGAGTAAAACCACAAGTTTTCTCTCAGTCCTCATCTATAATTGTGGTAGACACTAAAAAATCCCTTGAGAGCCTTAGCACATGGAGAGCCAGACCGGATCCTTCAAGTTTTCTCCACACACAAATCCTGCTAAATAACAAATACTAATATAGAGCAAATAATAACTGCAATACTTAGCACTCTCCAGGCATAGATCTCAAGGTATTCAAAGGAGCTGTATGAGTATCTTTATTCTCTTACTCATAGGCAAATGAGGGCTTCTCTTCTGCAAACAATTTCCACACAAATGCTAAATATTAACCTTGCACCTAACAGTGGTGATTGCACTGTGGTCAGAGGAATCGCAGGGAGAACCCCGGGTCACCTGTCTGCTGTAGTCATCCCCTTCGGGAAACAAAATGCTAGAAGTGTTTTCAATACATACACATGGGCAATTCAGCAGCTTTCCAGCTGCCAAATATTTGTACCCGAACTTATTCATTTTCTTGCTCTTTCACTGCTATGACCATTTTTAACTCAGTCATGAGGTGGGAGAGACCTCAGCCTTTTTATACCTTTGTACCTTGGCAGAAATTTGTTCGCATAATGCTTCATCTCTGCTGCAAACACTTCCCTGGTGCCACCTGGGTCTATTTTCTGGCCTAGATTAGCACCTCTGGGAGCCCTGGCTTGGCTTTTGTCCTCTTCATACAGAATATAAAATATTGCCTCTGCCTTCGGGCATTGACGATCGGGTCTCCTGTAAGAGGTCCATCGGTATTTTACCCATACCATTAAAACAGTCACCAAAAGAATCGTTCTTTGTCTAAAGAGATATGTGCCCCTAAGATTTTACTGATGATGATAACCATGGTAAAACAGAGGTGGAGGTGGCCGAAAGGTGCTGATGACGCTCTGGGGGCAAGGGGGTGCTCCAGCAAGCTTTGGGAGCTGCAGAGAGCAGAGACAGCCCCTGATCCCCCACGGCAAAGACCAGAAAGCTGCTCTGTCGCCTTTGAGACCGTGTGCCCAGACATACAGAGGTCCCCAGGGAGCAGAGCATGGTGGTGGGGCCAGTCCTTGGATGGGTCCCACAGGGCAGCCGTGGCTGCAGGACAGGAGATGCAGAGCGATCTCTGGAGGAGCCTGTGCGGTGGCTGCTGGGCAAGATGGAGCAGAGTGACGTCCACCAGGTCTTTGCACATGCAGCTCCCACATTCACCCCGAGTACCTTCAGCCCAGCAGCAGCTCTGCTGTAAAGCACACAAAGGGGGGAAAATCATGCTGCATCGCGTCAGCTCCGCTGGCTGCTCTGGGCTTTCTCTGAAAGCCGCCTCTCATTTAAGCCTTGCTGAATCCAGCAGACCTTGGGGATGGGTTTGGCAAATAGAGAGGTCATCTAAATACAGCCTTGTGCTAGAAGTCCATGAGTAATGAGATGCATATTGAGAAATCAGTGCAGAGCTTGTTGCACCCTCTCCTGTTGCTGGAACCGCAGGGAAAGTGCAAATTCCCTAGGAAATGCCACCTTGTACGCAATGTGAGCGCGGGTTTACCTGGAACCAACTTTACCGGCTGGCACGTGGGCAGCAGTGGTGGCAGAGAAGGTGACGAGGGACAGGGCGGCATGTGGAGGCTGAGCACGAAAAGCAGGAGCAGGAGGGAGCAACGTGGCCCCTCACTTACCCCACACTCAAGGCTCCTCTCCCTAAAGGAGCGCGCTCTCTGCAGCTTAATCCATCCCTGCAATTAGGAGGTAATAGCTCTAGTGGGAAAACATAACAAAATATTAAGCCATCAGTTTTCATTTGCATGAGGCCCTGTGGATGTTGCCAGAAAGAGCTGTCCATCGCCCGCTCTCCCCTCTCCCATACGTAATTCCTGCCAAATAATGTGGACTTACCTCATTTTCACTCCCAGTCCAGCATGGTCACCTATAAAAACTAACGCTCGGGACCTATGCATAGAATGTGGATGAGTTTCAGATGGATCATAAGGCACTCAAACAGCTTTAGAACAACTTTGGAAGTCATTAAGGGTAATAGATACAGGAATGCTAATGCAAGATGGAGAAGGTCCCACAGGGCTAGGAAGGAGGCCGTGCTGCCTCTAAAATGTTCTCACTCTCCAGAACCGTTTTAGGAGGTAACATAAGGGAAGAAGAGTGGCCAAGTCCAGCCCCACCACAGCCCACCTGCCTGTCCCTGACCATGGTGCAAAGCCAGTCCCTGGGAAGAGTGTGGAGCAGAGCAAGCACCTGGAGATGGGCAGAGCACCTCGGGGACTTGCTGAAGCAGGGGCGGCTTTCCAGACTTTCCTGCCCTCGATGGCCTTCTTTCTTCCATAAATTGGACCAGTTACTTTTGGATGGCATGGAAACCTTCAGTGTCCACAACATACTACTGCAAGGAGTTTTCCATAACCAGACTTAGTGTGAAAAACACCTCCCTTGGGTTTTTGTTTTGTTTTATTTTGAGAAAGCCACCTGACACTTTCGTGTAACGGCCTCTAGCCCTTATCTTAGAGAAGACACTGAATGATCGTTTCCTATTCTCCTGCTCATGCTATTCATGACTGCATAAATCTCTAGGCTTATCTACCCTTCGTCATCTCTTCATGAACGTGTATGAGCACAAATTTACCTTGAAGTATGTGCTTAGCCCTTATTAAAGCCAAAAGCAAATGCTTCCCAACTAAGGTAGAACTGATACTCCCTATTCACGTGGGGTTTTTTTCTGCCAAAGCCTAAAACGGTGGTTTAAGCAAATGCCAATGTCCAAAACATGGCACAAATGAATAGTGTTGAATGCAGTGGGGTATTTTGAGTCAGATGTAATATCTACCTTGTGAGAACATGAGGCATGTGACTTTTAAGGTGTCATTTATTGTTTTCCTTCAAAATCTATTCTGCATGATCAGAGGTAGCCAGAATGGGTTGCCATGGAGTTAAACAGCAGTAGGGATGCTTGGATCAACATCTAGACCTTAAGTAACTTTCCACTAATGCCAAAATCCCCATGATCCTGTTCTTTGGCAGGAAGTCCTCAGACAGATCTCTAGAAAGTCGTTAAATGTGTTGTGATTTAACTGGCAAGTAAACAACCGACCACAAGCTGCAGAATCAAAAATCCCGTGAGTACAAAGATGAGGAGGACATCAATATTTCATTGATTGAGATCTATTCCCATTAATGTCTGCGTTGTATAAGGAAACATCTCCAAATGTCATTCTCAAAGAATAACAAGCAGTTTTATTGGAGTAAATGTGGCCTTCCCAGTTGTCACAAAGTGGGCTGTAATTATTTTTAAAAGCCCAAGAGAATTAAACTAAGTATTACCACCCTCTACAAAAGGTTGTTTGCTTGTTTTTGTTTATTGTGAAGGATCCTTGGTTTGCAGCGTGTCACCGGGGAATAAACACAACCCCTCACAGAACCCTCTTTCCCAACAGGGAGCCCTGCACACTCACACACAATTGCTGCAGTTTTTTGTTTTTGCATGGATGTCGGCAATTAACATTTCGAGATGCATAAATTTGGAGCGTGTTTATTTTGTCAGAATGACAATGATGATCGGTTCCATGATTTAGAGGGAGCAAAGGGATTTCCTTGTCGTAAAGAGGATTTTCTGGGCTTCCAGCGAGCATGCAAGGTAGAAAATTGCTGCTCCTTTTGTCCACAGAACTCTCGGGTCTTCCTTGATGGTCTCAGCGTGGCTGCCCTGGCCTCTGCCCACAGCTTTCACAAATCTGCTCCACGTGCCCATTTCCTCTGCTCTTCTACAGTTTCTTCATGTGCTGAGCTGGAGAGAGGACTTCTCCTGGTCCTCACACCTTCCTGCTACACTCCCAGCATCCTATCCTCTTCTGGCTCCAGTGGCTCAGCAGGTTCTTCAACACCTTCATACTTTTTCCTTTTTCCAATTATCTTCAAAAACTCACAGCTACATTTTCCAAGGACAAGATCTGCAATGTCCTTCCCTTCATTTCAGTTCTGGGTGTCTTTGGCCATGACAGGGGCAGGGACATGCCTGGGGCACCGACAGTAAAGCTGAGGACTCCTTCCCATCCCGCTGTCGCGGGGAACAGGAAAGAAGCAGGGAGGGGAGTGAAGCCCTGGAAATACTGCAGCCCTTGAATGGATGAGCTCGCAGGTCTGACTCACACAAACCTCCCCGTGCAGTGAATGGAAGGGCTGCTGGGCTAGAATTTTAAAGGGAAAATTTCAGCATTTGCTCCCTTCCACACTCCTCTCCATGGTTAGTTCTATCTTGGGAAGAATGGCATTTTCCAAATAATTTGTCTATCTCTTTTTTCAGAGCTCTCCTTTCCATTTGGCTCCAAAACAAGTGTGCGTGTGCACAGAAAGTGACTTATTCCTTTATAATGTGCCTTCTTCTGGGAAGCTTAGAAATGTTACAGTCCATTCATGTTCCAAACATCCCAGTTTCTCCTGAAGAAACACTACAGCCTCTTAGACACTCTTCCAAAGATGCACTAGCAGGGAAGGCTGTGAATAAAGGCATGGGAAAGTATGGAAGAGTCATCTCTGCTATATTTCAAAATAGAGAGTTTATTTTAATGAATGTTTGTGATGATTAAAATCAGCATTTACAGAGGGTTCTTCTGTCTGTGCCGGAATGATTGGTGCCACCCTCATGCCGAATGCTGGGCTCAGTTGGGATTGGTTGCCCGTGCAGGTTGTCTGTGCAAATGGACCCGCGGCCACGTTCTGAACTCCTGTGGTGTGTGACCTTTGGGACAGGGACCCCCCTCTGCTGAAGGCATCTAAATGTGTCTGACTGCTCTTCCAGGTGGGAAGATCATTCCCAAAGTGGAGACTGACGCCCAGGCACAGTGACCAACTTGCTTCCTCTTTGGAAGACTTGGGCACCTACCAAGATTTACACACACTACTTATCCTGAAGTTCACTCCCACATCTTACTTCAGAGGTGCATTTGTTCTGCTAGTACCTAGAGTTTGATGTCTGAGCATGACTAGAGGTGTCTTAGTCCTACTGACCTATGAGAGTCGCATTCTTCCTTTGCAGTGAAGAGCATGGACGTGCTCCCAGCCTAGAATAATTGCGTGGAGAGCCAGGTCTCCAAGGCTGGGAGGGACAGGGTTGGGATATACCTCCCCCTTCCAGCCAGAAGGGCTATGAGCCAGCTGGGTGGCCTCTGAGAAGTGTCTGACCTCTCTAGAGCTTTTCTTAACCTAGCCAAAAGGGAGCTCACGCAGAGAGACAGGTAAGGGGGGATATTCCTGCATGCAGGAAGGTCAGCAGGTTGCAGATATTCTCATCTTTACAAGGGAAGAATCCTAGGCACTCTAGTGGGCCCCAAGAACATGGGCAAGACGTTCTCCATATCTACCATACTCACCTGCCCGTGGTCATTACTTTAAATACTTCAGGTCTTTGCACCATTCCAATATCCCAGAAGCCTTTCCCAGGAGGGACACATTCGCAGCAGACCCAGGGGGCAGCTTTGGTGTCCCCTCACAAAAAACAGCCCCAAGCGAGCCAGGACAGCCAAGGCCGTCATCCAGACTAGAAGGTCATGCGAATGTTTCCCCTCCGGTCTCCTCCGCTGAGCTCCGTAGGCCAGCAGACAGCCTGGGATCTCCCCTCCATCTTCAGCATGTAAACATCTGCTGGAGGAAGACTTTCCTCCTAATAGCACATCATTAAACATTGATTTAAAGACAATCATCTTCCCTCTCTTTAATTTCACAGCACCTTTAAAACAGCTGTTAGGCTGCAGTGGGGACGAGCAGAGGAACAGGAAACGCATTGTTAGCTCCTCGCATTAAAACAGTAGAATGCATTAATTTATGAGCTCCTACTTGCTCTCCAAATGTTTTATTATGTTAATATCACCTTGATGTGCTGCTAGGCCCCAGTGCCAAAGCCTCTTTCACACAGTATGTGCCATCCTAAATTACAGGCTGGGCGCCTCCTGGAACTGCCTTTGGAAAAACTGGAGTAAAGCAGCGAGCACTAAAGTTAATATTATCTTACAGACTAACAACCAGCTAATGCTCGACATGTGAATCCCATTTACTTCTCCTCTCTATAACAAATGGCAAGTGTGGGACTGGACTGTTCCTGATTTTATGCTATTTATCTTTCTGATCCATTCCATATTCGTGGCCCCTGTTGTGCGGCTACAGTTTGTGTGATTGTGTGTAATTGTGTGATTGTGTGTGTCCGTGATTGTGTGTGTGTGTATCCCAGGGGTGTCCCGCTCCGGTGCATGCCCGGTGCCCACATGACACATCATGGGTTTTTCTCTTGAGGGAGAGACCCCCCAAAACGCTGCCCACCGTTTGCCACCGAGTCCCCGAGGGCAATTCCTGGGAGATCGGGCTGAGCAGAGAGGTGCGCGTGGCTGGACACGTCCCCCGCCTGGCACCGTGCAACCTGCGCAAGGGCCGCCCGCCCCGCCGGCTGTCGTGGGCGCCCGCGCCGCGCCGGGCGCTGGTTGCTCCGGGGCCGTGCCAGGG
>VZSV01000078.1:721711-777926 GCA_013398735.1 Nothocercus julius
TAATTGTGCTATATTAAAAAAAAAATACTACTCGAAATCAAGAAATGTTCTTTAATGTTTCTTTGCGTAGCTGCGGTTAAGAGACCGGCTCTGTCGGAAGCTAAGGGATTTTTTGCTACGCGCCCGCGGCCCTTGCGCTCGCCCGCGGGTCTTGCGCGGCCGGCAGCGGCGGAAAAGGCGCTTTGCGGGGGGCTGAATAATATCACCGCTAATCGTGGGATAAAAAATATGTACGTATTTTTTTCATCACCTCCCCGCAAAAAGAGCTACCCCGTGCACCTCCGCGCTCCCTCCGCGCGTTCCAGCCCCGTTCCCGCTGCAGCGTTTCCCGGTCGCGGAGTTTCGGCGCAGTTTTCCCTCTCTCCTCCACGTAAGCCACAAATCGGGCCCGACTTGATGGTCTCGATTTAACGTTTGTTCTTCTTCTCTTTTTTTTTTTGTTTTGTTTTGGTTTGTTTGTTAGTTTTTAAAATCCATTTCCAAGCTTTTGAAAGCAGCAACGACACTGATCATTTGTTACTTGCTAATATTATTAATAATCATAATTTCTATTTATTACTTGCTATGTATTATTATTAATCATTTGTTGTTATTAATGTTATTTTGTGGAGGAAAAAACAACAACAACAAAATCCAGCCCGCGAAGCAAAGCTGGCGGCTCCGCGGGCCCCGATGGCGCGAGGAGCCGCTGCCCGCGCCGCCTCCCCGCGGCCCCTGCGCCCCCGCGGAAGTCCCCGCGCCCCGCCGCTCCGCACCCTCCCGCACGGCGCCTCTCGGGGCCGGCTGAGCCCCAGGGCTCCCACCCGGGACCCCCGGCACGGAGGTTTGGCGGGGGGGACCCGCTCCCAGGGCTGTTCCCAGGTTTGCACGGGCTGTTTTCCCCCTCTCCCCAAAGCGGAGCTCAGCACGAGGTGCTCAGAGTCCGCTCTGCTACATTATCACCTGGGGGGCTTATAGGAGCACACACATCCGAGCAGGAAAATGCCTGGGTTTCCCCTCTGTTTTCCATACGGTTTGCATCCAAATGCCCCACACTGTTATTTCACCCCGGCTTTCCCGTTTTCCCTGCGTTCCTGGAGGCAGCACCGTTAGTCCTGCTGCAGAGCCACAAGTGCAGCACCGGTGTTTAAGCAAGTCCTGCCATGGGTCTGAAACTTGAGTCCCGAACCCCCAGAGCCCCTGCCAGTGCTGCAGTCCAGGGGTGCCAGCGAAGTTTGGGCATCTTGACACATTTATGGCTCAGGGGAAGCAGAACTCCAAGGAAATGCTGAGAGAGAGTGACCTTGGCACCTTTTCTGTGCACTTAAGGTGCATCCTCCTTGCAGATGCTGCCAGTTTCCTCTATGCTTTGAGCCCACACTCTGCAGACTGCTTGGAGCAAGGCTTGGCACCACCTTGCCCAAACCCAATTCCCTCCAGGAGATGCTGGAGGCCAAATCCACCTCCTGCCACCCCGGTCTGCCCTGGAGACCCCCTCTGCACCGCGCCGGAGGTCACACAGGCTCTGCTGTTGCCTGCTCCGGAGCCCCAGGAGGGAGGGCCCAGGTATAAACCAGCTGCTTGGGAGTTTTGGAACCGCCCTGGCCACCGGCTCGGCCATGCCTATTTCCGCACAGTGGAGCTTTTGCGAGAGCTTTTCCAGAGCGCGGAGCCCGAGCAGGGTGCGGTGGCATCGCCTTGGACCCACCACGGCTCCACCTAGGTGGCCCTCTGCCCTCCTCGAGGTGCCCTGGCCCTACACCAGCTCCCGGCCTCCTGGCCATCAAGGCCAGCAACCACTTCAAGGCACTGAAATAGCTGGAGCGCATTTTTCCATCCGCTCCAGGCTACCGACTTGCCCTGCACGCTCTTCCGAGGTCCCATACGGAGCCCACGCCGCAGCCTTTCCCATTGCATCCCGGCCCAGGTGAAGCTCACAAAAGGTTTTCCTGCCTCAGACGGTGCTGCTCATTCGTGATTAAATGTCTCGCAATAAAAAGCTGTGGTCAGTTTAACTCGGAGCTGCATTCTTGCCTTTATCTGTGGCCTGGAACACAGCGAACTATGCAAAGTCCCATTTAAATTAATGGGATGCTTCAGCACTGATTTTAATGGGATTTTGTATAATAAAAATAACACTTCGGAATGCCCTAATGTTTTGTTGCAAACTTGCAACAAAGATCTCTGGAGCTGGGGATAATAAAAATACAGGCTTGATTTGAAACCTATGAGAGTTTTGTCATTAATCTCAATGGCACGGTTTCAGGCCTTATTATTTTAGCGTGCCGTTATATAAGTAAAAATTGCTGTAGCAATTAAACAAAAGTTTGTGACAACTTTTCTGACCTGGCCTGGCAGCCAGTAGGCAAAAAAATCTAGTTTGATGTTATTAAAACAGCCAAGATATTCAGACTCGTAAACCAGCCTTTATACAAGGACCGAAAACAAATAAAAACAAGAGGCTGCACATTGTTCGGCTAAATAAGAGTTCACCCTTCCAACAATATTAAGCTGCAAATACTTCAGGTCTCTCCTTTTTGTTTTTTAATCTAGCCAAGAGAATAATTTTCTGCTCACCTTCATGGAAAACAGTAAAACAAAGTCCTTCAAAGTAAAACATATTTTAATTAACAGAGCTGCAAAATAAAGTCTGGGGCTATGCAGCAGGGCTCCTCTGCAGCTCACCACTGTGCGACCCACGCAGGCCGGCTGCACTTATTAACAAGCTACAGGCTACGCTCTGCTCCAAACTGATTAAGCAGTAGAGCTGCAGGCATATTTTCTATCAAAAAATGTCTCAGTGGCAGCCAGCCTTTCCTTTGCGGCAGGATTTGTTGTTGTTGTTGCTTTAAACAGGAAAAAATTATTTGTTTCTACCAAAACTCAGATTCCCTTAATGAAAAAATGCCTAAGATGAGATTTTTATTTAATGAAGGCGTCCCCACAAATAAAAATTCTTGTAGGAAATTTTAAAAAAAAGAGAAAAAAAATATGTATTTGATTTTTTTTTTTTCGTCACTTGACCCAAGAAGTTCCTTGCAAAAATGCAGGTAGAGGTTCAGCCTTTGTGGGAGAAGAGCAGATTTTCCCAATTCTTGGCAGCAGCAGAGGCTCTTTTGTGCCCACGGCGAGCCCCGAACCAGCCCCTCCGTGCAGCTCCGCCGAGGCAGGCGGAGAACCGACGGCAGTAGGCGATGCCTCCGTGGAATAACATGTCAAAAAGCAACGTTCTGTCCAGGTTGCTAATTCACATCTCACATAGCAGCTCCAGACCTTCCTCCCCTGTTAAAATAATAATAATAATAATAAAAAAAAATGTCTATGTGTTAATATATAAGGAACAAAAATCTGACTTAGTACAAGCAGGGACAAAGTAGCTGCTGTCCCGCAGGAGTGCAAAGTAATTTATTTTACAGGCTTCGGAGTGATACATGCCTGGGTACAGGAGATTAGCAGTGGGATTTTCGAAAGCCCTGTGTGAGTGAGGACCAGATTTAAAAAAGAAAAAAAAAACAGTGATTCGTTGGATCGGTCCTGGCGTGAGACTTCCTAGAAGTGTGCTGGCACCTGGGATTTGGACACCGAGAGGGAGATTTTTGGAAGGACTTAGATGCCTGAAGATATAGTAAAATCATCCAGTGTCCCCCAGTGCCTGGGTCAGCCTGTGGGGACCTAAGTCCCCACCAAAGTCTGGTCCTCACCCTTAAATCCCCCAACCAGGGCTCATGGCATCCCTGGGTGTCCCCTGTGCTGCAGGTGGCAGTGGGACCAGAGCACATTTTGGAGGTGCTGGAGGTCAGGGAGACCTTGTGAAATCTTGGCAAGAAGCTGAAATTCCTCAGCTGGGACCTGGCACCTCCATGGGTTGTATTTGCAGGGGCCACATCTTGGAAAAGTCCGACAACCTGGAAAAGATCCACAACCATCTTCCTTCCTGCCTTGTTCCTTATCTATCCCACATAAATACACACATGTTCTCAGCTCTCCGATTAACTGCTCTATACCAACACATTTAATCTGCCCATCTCTTCCTCACATCTCTTAGCAAACCTTCCCACCAACCTTAGCTAACAAACGCTGGTATTAGAGATGCCTCTATCTCAGACATATTTATCAGTTTTATCTTCCTTTGTATAAATTGCCATTGGAACACAACTTAGTATCAGCTAAACACGAACTTATTTATTTCTTCATGTTTCTCTAAGGTGCAAGGTTAAGATTAACTTTTAGGCTAGTGTTAGGGATAGGGTCAAGGACTACAGGTTGGAGCTGGGGACTGGAGGCAGCTAGGGTTGGGGCTGAGATAGGTTTGGGGTTAGGGGTAGGGTTGGTTCAACATTTAGGGTTATGTTGGGATATGGCTGGGATTGCTCAAGCGATGGGCTAGGCTTAGCACATGATTACACTTAGTATTAGGGTCTGCAGCCAGATTCAGCTTGCATTGGGGTTAGATGTGGGGTTAGGATTGGAGGAGATTTGAGGGTTACAGGCAGTGTTGGGTTGTGCTCAGTGCAGCAGGGTAGAGTTAGGGGTTACTTTAGGCTTAGGGTTGTGTTAATGTAAGGTTTAAGGTTAGACTTGAGTTTGCATTTGTGTCAGGGTTTAGGGTTAGTTTTAGGGTTTTTTGGGGGGAGGCAAATTTCAGCCTGGAACATGCAGTATCTCCCTGTTTATTTCTTGTGCAATCAGATCTATTCTTGACATTCCTCCTAGGACTTCTGATCACCCTATTTTTCTCTCTCCCACAGATCTATGGGTGTTAACAGTAGAGTTTCATAATACTTCCCAATCCATTTTCCCCATATATTTTCATTTACCTAACCTATCTACCTGTTTTGCATTCATTCTTGTCTCACACGTCTGGTCTAGCCCTTACCTGCTAATCACTCTGGTCCTTTCTTACTGAGCTGATGTATTCACCGCTTCTGCTTTTGCCTATCAAGCCTAAGACATCAACACAACTAATGCCACAATGAACCAAATTTCTTCGTAGTCTAATCTATTTTATAAATACTCATTAAACTAATGTCTATGACTACTTACCTATCTGATCCACTCATGCAAATTCTAATTAATCTCTCTGTATTTCCATAGCACATGGTAATCTATGTATTTCCATCTGCCTCCCGGTTCCATCCCTATGCATCTTTCTGCTTGCCCATACCCACTCCATCGAGCTTCCTGGTACACACTTATCTCTAGGCGCATCCACATACTTCTTCATTAACCATCCTGTCCAGAATCTACCCATCCTTTTAGCATCCCTCTAATTGCAACTTGATCATCAGGCTAATTTCTCAGCACTCCCAGCCCATGAACCTGCTTCTGTCTCTACCTGATACCCAGTCTGACCTGTTCGCTAGCCAGTTATCCCAGGCTTGTTTTTTCAACATAACCTCTAGTCTGTGTGGATTTTATATATAATTTATCTACCCCATGCTTCTCTTAACTAACTTTTCCCTATGCATTTTAATGTACCTACTTTATATATATATATATATGCACCTACCCAATATCTGCTTCACCTATTATCTGTGGCTTTTAAGTCTCCCTTTTTTATATTACTCTGTCTTCATCTTTCACACACAGTCTAGCAAATTCTCTACCTTCTCTATGGGTGTTATTAATCTATTACTTTATTAACTGCTCATCTATTAACTCTGTTATTGCTCTTCCATTACCCTTTCCTCCCTTCTTTGCATTCCCCATAACCAATATAGACCCTCTGCACCCTACCTGTCCATTTTTTTTTCTGGTTGTATTAGTAATGTATTTATTCCATCACTGCAGCTATCTTTCTGTCCCTTTACCCAGACAACTCATGTTTTGCCTGCCATAAACCCATCCGTCTCAATCTAATCTCTCCCTCTCTTTGGGCCTTTAATTTATTAACCTGCCCTCTGCATGTTTATCTAGTCAATCTTTCTGGCTCAAACGAGCTCAGTTAATACTCCCTTTGCTCTGCATATCCACACATCTATTCACCCCTCCATCCATTTTTTTACTTAATTGACCTAACCCCAGAATATTCTCCATGTTTATAGGGGCTCATCTCTATATATATTTCATTTTTTTCCCATTTCAGAACTGTTTGTGTCTGCTACCCATCTCACATTTATTTTGTCTATGTATCCCATAATATCTTTACATCTCTTTACATAAACTTACCAAGATATCTACTAATTCATGTCTCCATCTATTTTGTAAGCACTGTTATCTTTTTGGTTGGATCTGTACTTACCTACAGTTGGATCTGATAGATATTATATCTACACACTTAAGATACCTACTCCACATTTCAATATTTTAATCTATCCACCTCATATTGATTTTACTTAACTTTCCAACCATTCAGCTACTACTTTACCTACCCAGTCTCATTTTCTCTCCATATTTATCTATTCCACACCTATTCAGCAAACGGACATGTGATACAGAGATACTTATTTGCTCATTTTATCATGGCTATCAGGCTCAGATACACTTCTCTCATCCTGTGTGTGTTTATCTAGCTGATTTCAACCTCTTTATAAGTCTTCTGGGTTATACCCTGTGGTCTGATTGATCTATCGCTTTGTGTGCTCAAGGATCCAACCTTTCTTTCCATTTCCCTCTGTAGTTCTCCCCTACCTAATTCTACATCTTTGAGCATTTCTAACACACGGCTACCCACCCATGAGCCACCTCACACCAGCCCTGCTCTCTGTCCAGCAGCTCCTACCTAGACTATTCTACCACTCAGGGCCCTTGTCCTACCTCTACTCTAGTTACCCCCTTGCCCATCAAGCCCAAAGCTTGGCTAGACCATATGGTGTATGTCCAGTATACAGATTTTTTCCCTCCACCCCGTCATTTCCATTGCACTGCTACCAGTTCACCCATCCTCTGCATACACATTGCACGCACCTCCACAGTGATGCCAATCCATTCCCTCCTAGCCACCTTCCATGTACCCACCTGTACATCCCTACCCATTTACCCTTATGCATCTGCCTAAACCATCCATCACTTTAAGCCATAGATTTTGTTATGCAGCCACACAGCTCCACATCTGCTGCTCGTGCTCCTCTTTCCCAGTCGGAGCTCATGCTGACCCGTTCGCTCCGTGCGCCGACACGGGCTCGCCCTTGTGCTAGAGGTGGTTGCAGCTCTGGGTGACCTTTAGCAGCAATACCCTTATCACGCTCGGTGACCTTGCCTTGCACGGGGCCAAGAGGCACAAGGATACGGACAGCAAGAACAGCGATTGTCTGAATAAAGTGTCATGCAACTCCGGGTGTCTCAAAGCACTAATAGCAGACGGCTGCAAATAAGTAGTTTGCTCCCAGCATGGCGTGTGCGTGTGGCATGGGGGAGAATCAAGACTATTAGGTCAATAAGCTGAAGAAAAGTTGACGTTAGCAACAGAAAAAATACTGCTCTTTGTAGCAGTGAAATGGGTGATTTTTCATGCCATGGCACGGACCAGCTTCTCCAGGTTCAAATATCTGCTTGGCTATGGCAGCTGCATGGGTGCTATGTAGGTGTGTGTTTTGTCATCCTATAAAGCAAGATAAGAGAAGGTATACCCAATTTTCTATCTAAGCTTTCCATTCCCTCTTTTAAGTGTAATTTCCTATCTTTTGCTAGTGCTTCAGCATCTTTCCCTGACCAGGCAATCGTGCATCTGCCCAGCACCTTTCCTAGGGAAATTTCCATATTGCAAAATAGAGACCACCCTCTTCTTACTCTTAACTGCTGGGTTTCTTTCTCCCGCTAAAACTCCCACTGCTGACCCGGGTCCGGAACAGAGGCTGGTGGGGTGAAACCCTGTGTGTCTGAAATGCTGAAACGGCTGAACCTCTGAATTTGGAAGTATCCAGATCCAGGAGCTGGGATTATCAGGTAACAATGTTAAGCTGGGGAGCTCAGTTTTGAACGCCTTGTTGGTGATTCCTCTATCCTTGATTATCCTGGAAAACTGCCCCAAAGTATCCCTTGCTGCCTAAAATCTCTGGGATCCGTCCGTGCATCAGCGGCTGCCGGAGCAGCTCCGGCAAGCGCGCAAGCGAGCACGGAGCGAGGCGCCCGGCGTGTTTGCAGAGCCCTTGCAACTCGCAGACGCAGCAAGAGCAGGGGGGAGAGGAGGGCAGGAGGCAGGAAACTCTTGGGAAAGTGTCATAAATACCTCCCGGTACTCCTGCAGATAGCAGAGCCCGCACAAGCCCGGCTGGCCGCAATCGCCGGCCTGCGCGCTGAGCTGTTTGTCTTGGTCTTTGCATTAGGTAAATGCCCAACCCAAATGGGCTGATAAAAGCAGACAACCAAGGGGAAAAAAAAAAAAAAAAAAAAAAAAAAAAAAAAAAAAAAAAAAAAAAAAAAAACCCAGAAACAATGTCCCCCAATCAACAACAACAAAAAAGAAGCAGGACCAGACAGCCATTTAGTGAGCATCTCAAAGCTATCTACTGTCTGCTGGAGGGGCTTTAAAGACACCAGATTTGTGTGCTTGGCTAAAGCCAGGCGAATTGCAGCCTAAAGCTTCTCCTTGAATTCAAGGCTGTGTTTACTGCAGCCAGGGCGAGGGGAAGGAGGCAACCCCAAAGCCCTCCCTCCTCCTCTTCCCCCACCCTGCAAGCCCCGGGCTTGAAACTTGATTTAAAAAAAAAAATACAAGATTGAATTTCAGTTTGCAGGATTAGGGAGACGACTTTTAGGGGCTGCTTGTTGGAAAAAAAGCAAAGCAAAGCAGCTGGGAGGGATTAGGCTGAGCTGGCGTCTGCACTTTCAACTGATTCAATTTTGCTCCACAAGACATTGTATCTGAGCCTTTCTGGAGACTATTCAAAGCAAATCATTTTCATTTTACCATTTGGTAAGTGATCAGAGTCTATTTTTAGTGACTTGGAAGTGTCGGGTTTTTTCTCTCTCTCCTTTTCGATTTGTTTTTTTTTTTTTTTTTTTCTTCCCCTTTCCCCCTTTTCTTCCACGCTCGTCTATCTGCATTGGGACTATCAAGAACGGGCATGTTTCGCGGGAGCGCTTCCCGCAGCCGGCAGCTTCCCTGCGCGTTCCCTGGCAGCAGGAGAGGCACTGGGGCTGGCAGGGCTGCTCCGCTGCCCTGCGGCTTCAGGTGAATCCTGGCAATTTTGGGCAAGGGCAGCGCAGGAGCTGCCGCCAGCGGCTCCGGCAGCCTCAGTGGTTGGCAGAGGTTGGCGGTGGCCCCGGCCGTGCCACGGCCGACAGTTCCAGGTGACAGTTTTCCAGGTGATGCTTCCTCATTTTTTATTTTATTTTTATTTATTTACTTTCCCCTTCCAGCAGTTAATTTGGCAGCTCTGTATTTTGCAAAATGCGTATTGCCCTCCCCACGTTTTTCATTGGAAATCAGAAAAGCTTTTTAAAAATGCCTATGAGAAAAAAAAAAAAAAAGAAAACAAAAGAAAAAAAAAGAAGAAAAATGCCTACGTATTTTATTATTTTTTGGGGGGGAGAAGCAGAATAAATGTGACCAATGCTTTTCCTTGCAGCTTGAAATTCTGCTAGATTTTACTTTTCTTTATATCCCACTTCACCGAAATATGCTGGGCTGGGGAGTGGGTTTTTTCCTTTGCTGCTGTTGCATTATTTGGATAGGGAAGGTGCACGAGGGGCGGGAAGGGCCCCCCAGCAGCACCCGGCGCGGCCACAGCCCCGATCCTGGTGCAAAAGAGCAGTTTTGCATCCGAAGGCTTCGCTGCCGCTCTGTGCTTCCTTAGCAGAGAGCACGGATAAAACAGCTACATCCAACCCCTCACTTCCAAAGCAGAAAGAGAAGCCTCATCCAGCCCAGCGAAGGCTATTTTCCTTCTCCTATTATATTCTTCAGGAGGTGTTTTTTCTATTAGTGATGTCTATAAAAAGCAGTTATTTTGTGTAACAGCCTGCAGGCTGCATCCCAAATAACCTGGGTGACTTTCTGCGGTTTATTCAGCCTGTAAAGCTGGGAGGAAGCGGCGTCACCCGTCCCAGATTCGCACCCCGTGGCCGCGCAGCCGGAGCGCACCGGCCCCCGCGCGCCTCCCCCTTGGGTCCGCACCGGCGAGGAAGGATTAAAGCAACCCGGAGAAGGCAATAAACCCTATCCCGGTGCCAGCGTGCCAGATGCAGGGGCCGCAGAGCTGCCGAAAGCCCAGGAGCCTCATGGAGGGATGGCCCCATCATGGAGGGGGCGGCTGGGAAGGATGCTCCGGTATGGGGAGTGAGCTGGAATCAGCTTTCCTTAAAAACAAGGGGAGAAAAAGCCCTCTGCCCGGTGTCTGCATTTTCAGGCCAGGCAGTGGGGGAAAAAAAGAGGAATCTGCAGGCAGTGGGGAGCAAAGCATAACCCAATCTTGCAAAAAGGCACCTTAAAAATTCCACATGCCTGTGGCCATGTGCAAGATTTCATTATCAAGGTGCAGTGGGAAGAGGCAGAGGCTGTAGCTGGATGGCATGGGGACCACGGGATCGGAGGCCGCTGAAATAAGTGGGAATGGGTCTGAACAAAGGGGAAAGTTCTGCTCGCTGAGAATGGCAGATGGCACCAGCCCCACCATGCTGCCCTTCAGCTGCAGGAAAGTACAGTAAAGCAATTTAATGAAAACGCTTAAACAAGCAAACAGCGCAGTTAATTGAACCCATATGCATTAGGAAGGAAATCTAAAGTATACTGATTCATTAAGTTTTATATAACTGTAAACCCCCAGAACCTAAGAAAGAGCAAGGAGCCATGATGAAGTGCCAGCTAAGAGGAGACCCTCTACCAAACTTCACTTCTCTCTGTTTTGTTATGACAAGAACAAGTGGTTTTAACAAGTACGCCATAAATCAGGAGTGCGCACTGCAGCCTGGAGTCTTCCAGGTACCAAACTGGGCTGAACACTTGCATGCCTTTATTTTCTGGTGGGTTTTTTCTTCTTCTTCTTCTTCCAAGACACAGAAGTAACTGGAACCTGGATGCTGCCATATGCAAAGAAAAGAAGAAAAGTACCTCGGGTCTTTATTCATTTGTTTTACTCCAGCAAAACGTCCAGTGTTATCTAGAGGATGTTCCCTGCATCACGTCTACCTGGAGGCCATGGGCTTTGGTCCATCAGATGTGTCTTTCATTACTGAAACAAAATCCTCTCTGTTGCAGTGAGCGTGCCTGGCCAGCCATGAGTTTTTGGGTAGGAAACTGTTCAGGATGGAAAACCCAAGCTGAGAAAGGCTCTGCAAACTTGCAGTCCAACAGACCGTTTGTTCAGTAGAGTCTCCGCCATAGCTTCAATTTAAACCCTGCTCCCCAGAACTAAAATGCTAGGGACAAATTAGTTCTCATCCCCTTGAAGGAAGAGCAGAAAAGTTCCCTTTTATCTCAGCAGGGCCAGAACCTCACCCTAAGGATATCTTTGGAAATGTCTGGGTTTGGGTGCATTAAGTGTATTTTGAGACTGAGGCTACCACATTTCTTGCCTGCTTTCCTTGGTCTCCTGGAGCAGGATTAGCACCACCCACTGCATCTTCCCAGAAATGTGGGAGACCTCAAATGAAGGCCAAGAAAGGAAAAAAGTGAGGATTCAACACAAAAACACAGAACGGGTTGAGAGTCGAGGTCCTGGCAGGTTGCAGTGATGCTGATTTCAAGGGTCCCTGAGTGATGGTATCGAGAAGACGTCATTTGGATCAAGGGTGGTTACAGTCAGGACAAGGTCTTATCTATGGCTGCAAGAGCAGGTCAGGGCACCCAGGCTGGCCAGGGAGGTCTTCAGGAACCCTCTGAGATGCCTGAGACTTTCCCCACGCTCGCACACTCAGCACGGTGCACGAGGGATGTAGCAGGAGAAACAGCAGCAGAAGCGAGGCCTGGCAGAGCTGCGTTTTCGTGCAGTCCTGTTGGGCAGGGAGGCTAAATCCGCGTGCTCAAGACTTAAAGAAAGGGAATAATAATGCAGAAGCACAAAAGAAGCAAGCCTTGCTAATAGACACGCAAAGTATTACTGAAAAAAAAAAGGTCTCAATTTAAAAACAATTATGAAGACACTCAAGGCTCCTAGAGGAGCCACCATGACTTTGGTGGAGGTCTGGTCCCCATTCCCATCCCCACGCGCAATGGGAATACAGCAGGTCCTGGGTGTGGGGAAGTCCAGCTACAAAGTGCCCCGGGAGCAGAAATGTCCTTCCGTGAATATTGGGACCCTGCCTGACTGTCCGGGATGTCGGTCACCCATAGGGTTAGAGACAGCGCTGATGGATTGGCCCCCATTCAACAGAGCACTTAAGCACAAGCTTAACTGTAAGTACATACTTAAGTCCCTCCTTATATAGCAGAACATATGTTAACGCCCCAGCGAAGGCAGTGCTAAGTGCATGCTTAAAGTTAAGTGTCTGCTTAAGTGCTCTGTTGAGTCAGGGCTGTTGTTTACTTCCAACAATTGATGTCTCCTGGAATATCCACATTTCTGCTTGTGAACCTGACACATCTGTTTTCCCTTAGCGTTATTAATAGAATCATTCTTTAAAAAAACACAAAATAAATGGCTGCACGATCTTCTGAAATCTGTGATGGCTGCGTTTCCAGAGCGCATGGGATCAACAAGTCTGGAGCGGACCTATGTAGACCCCATGTGTTTTCCTCACTTGTCGTACTGCTCTTTTATTAAATCTAGAGGGTTTATAAAGAAGCCACAAGGTGACAAAGCAATGCAGAGTCACAGAAAGTACCAACAATTGAAATTTGTCTTGACAAGAGAAGAAAAGTGTCATGTTGGGAAACCCTCAACTGGAAATGACCACTGGAGTGTAATCTTGTAAATTAAAATGAAATTCTTATTGAAAGTAGGCATTAAATCAATATTTACCTACATGTGCATAACATAAATAGAGATTTTTTGTCCCAAATAAAGTCATGGCAGGAAAGCACAAACCAGGGAAGGTCATTGGAGAGCAGCCCAACAGCATCAGGGACAGCTTGAGGAATGCAGATGTGTCCCCACTTGGGACACCCCGCTGCACCAAGGAGCACCAAGACGAGCATCGTGCTGCATCCAGGAAAGACCCCTCAGGTAAGGCACCAGACAACATCTCACGCCTTTGCTCAGCCTTTTGGGTGTTTTTTTGCATGATTTTGGCAGATTTCAGCGGTTGTTGGGTGGCAGCCTGGCGCTGGTCCTGCTCTGCTCCGTGCTTTCCCTGGATCTGTCCTGGGCCCCTCCTGCCCTGCTGGGCGGTCTCCCATCCATGCTGGAGCTTCAGACCACAACCGAAGGAAATCACTAAACTGAATTGCTCTGACTAAGTCCTCAGCAGGGTTTGACTGGTAAATGTTTAACAAGGAGAACTCCCTGTCCTCTCCTGGCACACATTAAACTAATACACTTATTTTAACAAGGGAAACGTTTTCCCTAAGCTCCTGCTCAATTTGAGCCCTCAACTTCTACAAAAGCCGGCATGAGGGAGGCTTCCTGGGGCTCGGTAATCACCGGGACTAAACGAGAGATGGCACCGAGCCACCACCCCGGAGCCCGGGACCTCCACGGGGCTGGGGGCGCTCGGCTCCGGGCTTCCCGCTCGGCGTGATCCCGGTGTCCGTCACCGCTCCAGCAGCTCTCCAGGGTTTCAGCCATCCCACAATGGCCATAGCCCGTCCGCGGTTCGTGCTGGATGCGGTGGGCACAGGCAGGGCTTGCCTCAAAGCGCCGCCTCTGGAAATGCCCCTTGCTGGGATGCGAGCCGCTCTCCCTCCTGGGTGGATTTCTGACTTGCTCCCGAGGAGAGGAGCATCTCCGCAAGCAGCTTCCCGCTCTGCTCTGCCGCTCTGAGCTGCCTGTCGGCCCCGGCGGCTCCGCTCTGACTCACGGGCGAGAGGGCAGGTCCCGACACCGCGGCGGCTCCTGCCAATGCAGCTCCGGCTCCCGCCATCCCGGCCCCAGCGTCTTCGGGAAGCTGGCTCCAGTGCTGGAGCCGCAGCTGGAGCAGCCGTGCCTGCAGCCCAGGGAGGTGTTCCCAGCATGGGGCATACGCTGGGGGGTGCAAACAGCAGACGGAGCAATGGGAACGCGATGACTTCTGCTCCATTGTGCGGAGATGCTGCCTTTGTAGGAACCCTCCTTGGCTTCAGCGCCGGATGCGTCTCCTCCTGCCGTCACAAGCCCATGCCACATCCGCCAGCGGTCCCCCCCAAACTGTGGAGCATCTCTCCCAATGCTCCTTCCCCCGGTGCTGCAGTCTGCCCTCGGCTCTTCTTAACATTTAACTCATGTCCCTCTTGCAAAGAGCAGAGAAAAACCCACTGCATTTGCCCACGTTTTCTCGCCCGCAGGAACCAGCAGGCACGCAGCTCCGCTGGCACCCACCTGCCCAGGCCTGGCAGCGGGGCAGTGTGTTTCCCCTACAGCTGATAGTATCAGCAGGAAAATCCTTTCCACTCCGTCTGTTTTCTTGTGGGGCTGCGATTCCAACAAGTCTTATAGCAGCTTGGCAGTACAGTAAATAAGAAACAGATTTCCCCGTGTTTTGTTTTACCATTTTCTTCTTTTCGTAGTGTCCAAGTGCAGGCGCAGAGGTCTCTGCTCTCCCAGGTCTTGGGTTTTCCGTTCTGGACCCATGGCTCACAACCGAGCTGGGAGGGCCTGCTTTGCTAGGCGGGTATGTCCGAGCAGGGCACGTTATCTACGCTGGTGGGTAATTGGACAATTGATTAGGAGAGTAAAAGTGCACATGCAATTATTCAGAAATGCAAATTTTGATGGAAGAAAGGATGGAAAGCAAGACCTCTGGGGCACGTCCCGTGTCCTGCATGGCAGCAATCCTGAAAACTCTCTTTCTCTGGGCCAGAAGATCCAGTCGGTTTCTGTGCTGGTTTGAGACCCCTTGATGCTTCCTGCAGCATTGCCAAACTCTGCTGCATCCTGCAGGACATGGCAGGAGGCCTTGAATGGAGGAAAAGGTGATTTTCTGCCAAGCTGCCATGTTTGAGAGCCCGCTTGCATCTGCACACAGCAACGTTCCAGCTCCAAACTCTGGGCCTGGTTCTCTTTCCTCATCAGCATCCACCTAGAACAGCCTGAACACCTGAATTAGCCCCTGGGTACAGAAGAGCAAGAGGGGCGCCAACCAAATGATCCATCGTTTAGCCAGGTAATTAGGCCTATGACGACCCAACACCATTTGCAGTCTTCCCTTCATCTCCTAACCGGACTAACGCGCTTCAAACTCAGGGATGTTCCTGCTAATTTTGAACGTTTCGTTACGGTATTTTTAGCAACAGAGGTGGGCAGGGGAGCAATGGTTGGGGCCTTGCGATGCTTGTGGTCACAGTATGACACTCCCTACCAGCCCAGCATCAAATGCTCTATCGACCTAAGGGCAGGAGACCTTGCATTAGCGCATTTGGGGAAAAAATCTAGTGCCTTTTCCAAGGAAACGCTCCCAAGATAGAGACACCTGGCAGAACGGACGCTGGGCTCCTTGCCTAAAGAAGACATGCAATGACAAAGCACAAATCTATCGAAAGTCCGTCCCACCAAAGCAAAACCCTATTGCAGCCCAGTGATTACAGAGGAAAGCAATGCTAGGGCTGGCCATGGGTCATTGCTGATGTCATTGCTGACATCATCGCTGAGGTCACCCCCATATCCATGACATTATCCTCACTGCTCTGGGTCTGCAGCTCTGGAGGAAGCTGGTGTTGGGACATTTCCAGGGAAGCCTTTGAAGAAAACCAAAAATACCCTGATATTTATGTGAAAGCCTCCAAATTTTGTTTTCCTCATAAATGCAGTTTCTCTTTCAAACACAGCGTTTCACACATTGCACATTTGTTTGCAGGCAGCTAACGAGGCCAGATTAGCCCCGCATTAGTTCCAGCGCGAGGCAGCAGTGGCAGCGAGGCGGCCCCGGGCACGGAGGTGTCCCCAAGCTCCCCTGCAACCTCCTCTGCAAGCCGGACTGGCAAAGTAGGCAGGTAACTCCATCCCAAACTGCTGCTCCAACGTGCACCACGGCACACGGCAATGACGGAGGATCACAGAGGCTAAGCAAAGGTGGGATTTTGTCTGGAGACTTTCAGAGGTGTCTAGAGGCTTTGGGTGCTGATGCTGACATAGGCCAAGTTCCCGGCTTCCTTTTGAGCTGCTGGAGCCAGGCTGTGTTTCTGGGAGTGCAAACCAGCAGGAAAAATGGTGCAGGCAGCTCTGGAGAGCAGGTCAGCGGGTGTCCAAAACTATCTCCTCTCGGAGCCTAGAGCTGCGGAGACACAGCCCCACAGCCTGGGATTGTACAGCAAGACGCGTGGAAAAGTAAGGTTTGGCAGGGAAAGGTTTGGTATCGAGCAGAAACAACCCTATTGGGCTATATGGCAAAATCACCATCACCCTGTCTAGCAACTTCAGAAGTAATGAGGAGTAGCTTTATAGCTACAAGATCCCACTGGGCAATAGACTAGTAAAACGGTGTCTGCGTCTTCCGATGGGAGTGTGCAGAGTCCCGGCGCACGCCCATCCGCTGCCTCCGGGAACCGTCACCTCTCATGACCAGCCAAGCCTGGCTCATAGGATGTCCAAGCCCCCAGAAAGGCCAGACTCCCAAAGAGCTAGGCTGAGATTTGGCAGATGAAGCTGGTCAAGGTTTTGGGGGCCTCCTTTGAGGCTCCGCTATGGACGGATGGATGCACCTCCCTGGCCAGCAACCCATCTCCAAGCCCAGCAACCAGCCCAACATGCAGCAGCGAAGGCCACCAACAAGAGCTGGCCATTTCTTTGGATTCATACTTTTGATTTTAGTATTTTTCCACCAGCAGAGGAGACAGGAGGCTGTTCCCAGGTAGCCAAAATAAAAAGCAGTGGCAGAGGCCACTGCACCCCTTGCCGTGAGGGGCGCTCCAGCATCAGCCTCACGTTTGCAGGAGGGGCAACAATTTTACAGTGCCAGCTTAAAGCATTAATAATGGTCCACAGAAACCCTTGCAAGCTTCCAATGCTATGTAAACACAAGTGAATTAAAATTACTTTTTCCATCGCTGCTTAAAGCGTGAGATGTTTTTTTCTAAGCGGCCCCATGAGCAAAAGAGAGAGTGAGTCTGCAGCGATGCCCTGGATCCCGGCCAGCTCCGAGCAAGTACTTTATATTCACTCTTGAGATGGTCAGAGCGGAGGTTTAAGAGGCTTCGAACACAAACAGCGTTGGGTTCGCTAAGTCCTGCTTCGAGCGGCAGCGAGCGCGTGAGACATAAACAGATTTCATTTGAACCGGGCTTAATGTAACGGGGTTTACAGATCGGCCACTGATTTCGACATACATCAGCAGGGCTGTATACGCAGCCCGGGCGCGGGGCCTGGGGGGACAGGGTGTTCGTGCCACCGCTCCTCTCTGTCCCCCGGCTCAACCTTGGGCGATGCCGGCCGGCGCGTTATCTGCAAGTGGAAATAGCTGACCTACTTCACGGAGCAAACCTGGAATCAATTAATGTCTCGCCTGCATTTAGGAGAGGCAAAACACTATATAAACATTATGTATCATTTAGCTTCTGGGGAAAAGCCATCGCCTGACAAAAGGGGCCTCTCTTGCTATGAGGTCCAGTCCACCCTTCTCCTGCCTGGCACCGGCCTGGCTGGGGAGAAGCAGGGGCAATAAATATATTAATTTCCCCTCATTAATATGTGCAGGCTCTGCCCTCGCTCTGCCTCCCAAAGCTGCTTCTGACAGACACATGTCTCTAGATGGGACATATGGTCTGCCTGGCTCCTGGCACCACCAGCCCTGGCCAAAGCAGTCAAGGGATGTCCCAGCAGAGCCAGAGCCCAAGGGTGTCAATTTTTTTTAAAAAAAAGCTTTATAGCAACTTCATCACAAACCCCAGAGTAGTTGCACCCATTCGGCAGCACCTACGGCATCGTGACCCCATTACATGTGACACTGTTTTATTGATATCTCTGTTCATGCTACTCCTAGAAGAAGAGAAAATGGTTGAAACAAGTAAACTTCCTTTAACCTCACCACTATTAACATCAAAGTCCCACAAAATAATTTCTAGGATCTGCGTTCGCTTCCCACAGATTGGCTTTGCCAGCACAGCCAACACAGCAGCAGACCTGTGCTCCGAATAAAATCCCCAGGTCCCTTTTCAGCATCCCCTGGGCTGCTGATGCCCCACACTGCTCCGCGGGACCAGTTCATGGGAAGCCTCCCGGTGCAAGTATCGGAGAAAAGCAGGTTTTGATCTAGTCTCAGCAAAAACGGCCCCAGAGCATTGGAGCGCCACATGTGTTTCCATCATGTCGGGGAAGTTTTCGGAAGTATTCCTCATAAAACACAAAATTATTACAAACGAGACCATGAAAAACAAATTTAGGAGGAACTCATGTCATTGCTTTCTCTCTGGTCCTTTTATGAGGAGCTTCCGTGAGCAGCTGCAAACCCCCTTGAGAAGCACAAGGGGCCGTGGCCCAGACCCGGCCAATACCGTCCCCATCCCAAATAAACAGAAACAGCCACGTGATGAGCATGGAGCTGGCTTTAGGGCATGTTAACAGTGCAAAAGGCAGCTCCATGGCTGGTATATAAAAGAAGAGCTCTAAAGAAATACCGAGAGGATCTCACTGTTGTGATAACAGCCCGGGGCATCGTCAGCAGCATCCCACCCCTCTCTGTTGGAAAAACCATCAATAATTTTGATTTGTGTGATGCTCTGTGCTGCTTCTTGTTTATTTTGCTGCTGAGAGCCACAGCAGGATGGTATGTCCTTGAGAAGGCTTCCATAAAAGTTGTTGTGATTTAGTAAAACTCAGCACCCAGAAACCCAATATGAAAACCCAGAGTGCTGTCACAGCGTGACTTTGCAGCACCCACAGGTCATCAACACAACCCGGGCACCCAACACCCAGCTTGCATTTTCTTCCCTCTTGTCACCCTCCAGCTCTAATTTCCTGGGTACCACAGCAAAGGGAGGATAGGCTAACAGGTAAACCATGAAGGGTACAGGCTGGTACAGCTCCGTTAATCCCAGTTGTTTGTGCAACAACAGACAGGTCACGGTGGCCCTTTCCCTGTCAGATCATGCATGTGGCAGCGGCTATCGTGCCCAGGTGCCTCCTCTACCAGGGCAGACTCCGGGGCAGCGAGACATTACTGTATCTCCAATAAGGACATGATGTTATGGTCCGTATCCTCAGCACGGTTCGTTTTCCTCCAGCTCAGAAGAGCCTCTCAGTAATATCTGGTCTGCTTGATCCTAGAAAGAAGAGGCTGGCAGTTCAGGCACTTGCAGCGCTAATCCCAGCTTTATTGCAAGGTTTCCACAAAAAGGAGGCAAGCTGTACTGCTTTGGGATTGCAGTTCCTGCAATCCGTGTGCAACTGTGCGCTTCCTCAGGCTGCTACCCACCAGGTGTGTCAGGGTCTCCATCAGCATCCTGGATAGTCGTGGCAGGAATGAGCCAGGAGAAGGGAAAACTAATGTTTCCTAAATTATTTCTGGTTGCAAATGCTGCTGCCCTACCTCAATAGAGCTGCAAAATAAAGATTCTGGGCAGAGTCCTGACAGCCCACAAGGATCACGTTGCCCACGACAAAACCTTTATTTTTTGGTCTTCTCAGGCAGTGGCTGAGATTTTCCTTCCATGCCTTCCAAGATCCTGCTCAATACGCCAAGCATTTCACAATGTAGCTCTTGTAACCTGCAACGAGAGAGGAGCATGGCAAAACTATCCCACTAGCAGGATGGATCTCTTTCCAATACCATCGAAATACCATGCGGAGAGCCTATTTAAGAGGCATATGGAGAACAGCACCTCATCTAACCACCCTTCTGTAAACCCAGTCGGTTCAAAAACAGTGAAAAGATCTCATGTATTTTGCATGAAGCTGACTCCCCTTTCTGTGCTGGTTTTGTTTAACATTCTTTTAAATATTTGTCTCCCAAAGATCAGATATGGTGAATGGCAGAAGTGCCGTGTGGGACCGGGTCGGCAATATGCACAGCAAAATGCTTCAGGAGCACCAGTCCTGATCAGTGCCTTCAATATACGGAGGAAAAGTGATGCTAAGACTCCTGAAAGGATCTCTGATCCCGTGGGGAGCTGGACAAGAGGGAATTTTCAAAATAATAGGTCTCGGGCAGCGGTCAGGTCTGTGGTCTGGGCGGCGGCTGCACTCCCTAAACCATTTCCTGGTGCAAGGTGGAGACGTGGCGAGCTCTGCTGAACCAGCCATTGGCGTCTCTCTCTGTCTCCCAAAATGGTCCTCAGAGTGAGAAAGTTGCAGCACTCCAGACCAGATCCAGGGTTTTTTAAACAATAGGTACCCAACGTGATCATAAGTTGCCTCACATTAAGGTTAACCTAAGATGTGTAAAACATGTCAGGCTACATTCAGAGGATTTGAGGGAGGTTTTTATGGTTACACAGTTTAAACGAATTGCCTGGGGTTAGTCATTCCCCTGAACAAGATCCAGAAATGTCCATTGCTGAGACAAAGCACAGGTCAGCCCGGATTACTGCTGTAATAAGGCAGGCGAGTATCCTACCTCCTCTCCTCCTGAATGTGGCTACCAACAAATCATCCCACCCCTCATAAATGCAGGAAGGGCCCTCCCCTTTCCCAGGGATGCTGCAAGGAACCATGAGAGGCAGGTGGAGGATGGACGCTGGTTCTGAGGGACACCCAGGCCTTCCCTGGGGACAAGACGTGCTGCACGTGGCCACCTCCGTCCCCCACCCTGCGCAGGGATAGGTGGCCCAGTCCAGGGATGCTAGTCCAAGCAAAGTTTCCATGTGTTTTGGTTTGAGTGCATTAGAAAACAGTCCCGTTTTTAGTGCATATTGGTTGTGGGAGCTTTCCTAAGTTCGTGGCATTGCTCATGCTGAGAACAGCAGCATTTTCCCCAAGGAGGGTGGCCAAAAAATGTCCACTCACTCCAAGGAACTAACCCAGTACATCAAAAGAGTGTTCGGGGGGGTCTTTTGTCATGAAGTCTCTCCCATACTCACCAGCTCCACAGTTACCAACCTCTCCACTGATTCATCCTGCAAGTCCAAGACTGTCAAATAAAGATCAATAAACCGGAGGCTGACGCAAAAATCCTCTACGATGATGGAATCTGTGTGGTGCAAAGTCTTTTTGAAGTTATCCACCATCTCACTGAAGGCTCTATATTGAATGGATTTCTGGTGAGGAAAAAAAAAAGCCCAGGAACAGAGAACTGTTGGCAAGGAGAAGGGGTCGCACAGAGATGGTTGTTCTCCAGACACCTGCAAGCTCCTGCTTGCACCAGGCAGGACAAAACGAGAGATGGGCTGGAAATGAGGCAATCTGTAATTCCTGTTCCCACGGTGCTTTAGGAGGACGGGGCAGGTGTTGCACGTCCCAGCACCGACAATCTGCAATTGCCTGTTGAGAAGGAACAACAGCCCAAGGAGACGGGTCCTGTCACTATTGAGCTATTGCCACCCCTGGTGCTAGGAGTGAGACTTAAATTGCTGCTCAAAATCAGTCACTCAACACAGTACTTGGACCAGTAATTTTCTGGCCCAAACACAAGAGCACTCTCAGCGAGCCATCCTGAAATGATTAAATTACATTTTCTAACAAGAATGAGCAGAAGAGTTGGGGGAAACAGGCAGTCACGTTGCTCTAATCATTTACATTTCAGTGACAGCTTTACTACATTTGCTTCAAGGCTGCTTTGCAAAAGCCCTTTATCAAGCAAGGCAAAGCACTCCTGCAGAACTCACGACATGAATTTCAAGTCCGTAGTAACATTTTGGAAACTTTACATCAACAGACTGCGAGAGAGCAGGCAGCATCGCGACCTCCCTCGAGCGCTCGCTGAAAGGGAGTCCAAGTCATTTCTGGACAGGATTCTTGGCTTGACATGACCTGAAAAGTTTTCGTCTTAATTTCTCTTTGAAGTTAAACAAACTCAGACAAAACACATTGAAACCTATTCTAATACCTTTACCATTAAGTTCCACTGCAATGCTTTTAAGAGCTGATCCTACCAAAATTCTACCATGTGATGTTCCTACAAAAAATACACAGAGAATGTACAGGCTAGATTGTCATAAGAAAAAGAGGGAGGGAGGGAGAAAAAAAAGTGAATTATTCCTCCACTGAAAAAGGGGCATATTTTTCTTGCCATATTAAAGCATACCGAATATGTGGGTTCTTGTTACCCACCCAAGGCCAACCACCACCTAGCTGGGTCACTCACCTGCTGATGTGTGATCTTGCTCATTTCCTCCTGCTGCTTTTTCAGGAGTGCTTGCTTCTTGGCCCAAATTGCAGCCCTCCTCGTTGCTTTGCACTCCCGTTCGTACTTCTGGTTTGAGTCCTGCCAATGCCAAAAGGGCAGCATGAGAGTGAGTCCCAGGACACAGCTCAGAGCTGATGGTTTGAGGGATCAGGCAAGGAGACTTGTGCTTCAAACTCCCTGGCCCAGGCCCAGTTCCATGAAGGAGCAAAAAAGCTGTTAATTCAGATCAGCTGGGGCTGATACCCTACAGTTGTCTGAATGCAGGATGCTCTTGCCATAGAATTCACCTTATTTCATGGGCAGATTCTTCCCTGTAGGCCCAGTCCTACAAGTCTCTAAGCACTGACTTGTATCAGATGAGTTAGAGGCAGCTAAAAGAACCATGAAATCAGCCCAGGGCTGAACAGACACAGAGCCTGCCCTTGGCTCGAAGCCCTTGGTGCAAAGTGCACTGGCTGCCCAGATGCAAAGGGCTCGTTGTGCTGGAGAAGCAGGAGATTTTAGCAGCTGTGGAAAAATAGAGTCAAAGTAGAGATGTAAAGATGACCCAAACCAGGTGGGGTGGGAATGACCTGCTTATTCTGTTCAGGACAAAGGACTTCTGCATCCAGAATGTTTCTAGTTGCACCAGGAGACAATTTTTACAAGTAGGTAAATGTCAACTTTCCAAGACAGGCCTGTTAGCTAGCGACATGCACCCCCAAACACAGACGTGCAATGTGAGGAACCACTACTACCTGCATTTGGATGATCACAACTCCGATGAACATGTGGAAGAACACAAAGAACCCCAGCAAGATGAACACTGTTGTGAACACATGGCTGTTCGTAAACCCATGATTCTCCAGCTCTTCCTGTAAGTCTGTCCAGCCATCAACCTGCAAATGCATTTAACCAGAGCAGAGAGTTAGTTCCAAACCACAGCATAATTCACAAGCCATATGAGATCTTGCTCCTTTGCTTTCTTTCTCTCTCTCTCTCTCTTTTTTTTTTTTTTTTTTTTTTTTAAGTTGAACACAGTTTCTTCTCCTCCTCCATAGAGTTCCAGGTTTAAGACAGCTAGCAAAGGTCTCATTGCTGACAGCTTGGGAGATTTACCCTCCTGAATTTTCAATACCAGGTAGAAAATTTATCTACCAAATCACATTTTCACAGAGATCTGCAATATGATCTCACTAGAGAGCCATTTACACTCTCCCCAGCACAGTTGCAAGTTAATTAATGGGCTTCTTCAGCAGCACTCCAAAATTCAGAGTTTGTTTTTTTGGCTGACACAAACTGGAAAATGCTGCTGTGCTTACAGTGACTAAACTGAAGAGTGTGAAGAAGGCAGCCTCCATGTTACCCCAGTTTTCCGTGTCTCCAGTTTCAGGATCTCCATACAAACCATGTCCCAGAATGGCAAATATAAACATCAGCAGGAACAGCAAGATGAGGACATACATCACTGTCTTCACCATCTGGCCAAGTGCCTTCATGACAATCTGCAGAAGGGAAAAAAAAGAGAGTGCTGCTTAGCAGAAGAAAAGGCAGCCCCAGGTAAAGCCAATGCCTGCTCGGCAGGGATGAGGGCAGGGAAGTGGGACAGCAGTTCCGTCGGCAACAAGCTCCCGAGAGCAGTCCCGAACCAGCTCCTTCACGTGCTCCTGCAGTGCAGTACTGGGAATCAAGGAGAGTCATGGGGCAACCACTGCTGTGCACGTGAGTGCTACGAAATACAGAGACTGGATCGCGTTCAAGCCTCCTGGACTGCGAAATGCCCTTGGCAGGGCTCGGCAATGAGCAAGTGCTGCCCAGAGGCAAGAGCGAGGGCCATGCATTCCCAGAGGGATGACTCTCAACACACATGGGCCTCTCGCTCCCTTCTGACACATGGTTTCACCATGACAGGTTGCTAATGGAGTAACATGTTCATGTTCATAAAGGACACGGCCCTTCCCACCCCCTGCAATCCGCCAACCCAAACGAGCAGTGCTATTAACCCTCCTGCCTCAGCATCTGACCGTGAACTGCTGCCCTCACCGTCCAGCTACTCCTCAACCACTGCTGTGCAGGAAGGGCCTGGATAGAGAGAACTTCTCCCTCGTCCCTCCTGGGGCTGCTCTCCTGGAGAAAGCCCTGTGCAAAGCTTGGGTTCACCAAGAAGGAGCAGGGTACGGCCCCCGAGACAGCCTGATTTCTTATAAAGATGTACATGTGACATCAATACATACGAAAGACGCTCTTGGGAGTTGATGGGAGTGCTGTCTGGGGAACTGAGCTTAGGTCAGTTTCATCAGTAATGGCTTTTAGCCAAATGCAAACTTTTCTGTTAACTGCAAATTACAGAAGACGACAGCCTCTTGCATCCGTGTTATATTCCTCTAGAGACCAGCAGCCACACGGGCTGGCTGCTTTCCCCTGGTTGCAATACGCCTGCTAACACTAGAGCGTTTCTCATACAGTGCACTAGCTCAGAGACCATCCATTCATCATTTCCTCTTTGGACAATAGCTCTGACTGTCAACATCATCTCAAGTTAAAGCTCTGAATTCTATCCAGTTGATCTGCTCAGATGGTACTTCCTGGTGTAGACATTTGTGCAAAGCTAGCATAAGACGTTCTTTCCAGTCTCCCCTGGCTGCCAAAAAGCTGATCCTGTTATGATTGATTAAGGACTCCCACAGCACTTGCCTGAATAGACTTTTGGCTTTTGCAAGGCTTGTGTGCTCTACAAAATATACCCACAACATTGCATCTGGCCAAATGTCCCAGGTCCTTCTTTGGGCCACTAGTCACCCCTCAGCCTCCATGGACTGAATTTCTTGGGTCTACCTACCAAGGCAACAAAGACCTATGCAAAGGTAATGCCAACTTTGCTTTTTTTTTTTCTTCCCCTCTAAAATTTCCAGCTCTGGCAGCTTTGCCAAGAGTGACCACAGAGGAAAGGGATAATGTGGCCTCACAGCTGTGTCACCAGCCGTACTCAGTGAAGGGTGGCAAGAGCAGGGGTTGCCAGCTCTGTGCCTACCCAACGGAGGACCAGCAGCGATGCTGTAGATAATTCTGATCAGTGACTCGTGCAGTCACCTGGACACATCCGCAACAGCCAAAACTCAGGGGAAGTCAGGTCAGAACACCTTGTCTGGACCAGAGGAGGCCTCAGAGCATCACCAGTTCATAGCTTAAATCCATAGGCAGCATCAGGATTCCCTGAGCCTGCTCTCCTCTCCAGGACAGGCCAAGGGAATGGCCCAAACCAGACTATGCAACCCCGCTGAGCATCTCCCCAGATGCGGAGCATTCCCAAGTGGACGCTCATTCCCTGCCAGGAGGTTTCTGATTGCTCCTTGCCCAAAACCCATTCAGCACAGCAATCCTGTGGCATTTTTGCCACGTTATGTCACAACATTCAGCACATTTGGGCCGTGGCACATGATCATAAAGGAAAAACAACCTCCCCCTGCCCAGGGCAGCAGGAGGGCTGTAAATGAATGCAATGAATGTAAAAAGGCTCGTGGCAACTGCAGGCTGGCAAGTGCCCCCTGCGCGGGAGCATCGAGGCGTCCCAGCGGCCGGGGCATGTCCTGCCTCCCCGCGCGCTCTCAGGAACTGCTGCGGATTCCCCTGGGCTCATATTAAGAAGGAGCTTTGTGGTTCACAGTCTGCACAGGTAGTAAACTACATTGAAATTAATCCCAAATATATATTTTTTAAAAAAGCAGAAAAGTCCTTCTTTTTTTTTTTTTCTTGAAGAACAGCCTGGCATTTTGAAAGTTTGTTTTCAATTTGAAATAAAGATGAACAGGGCCTACACTGGAATGGGGATTGCAGCTAACAGAACTTCTCTGTATGGAATACAACAAGGAAATTATTTCCTCAAGGTGGAAATTTATTGCTCCGAGGTGGAAGGCAGAGTGTTTTAAAGAGGTTTTTAATTAATAAAGGGAAACGTGCCAAGAATGTGTTGCATGTTTGAGCTCTGTGCATTAAATACTGCTAACCTGTTGAGGGCTAATTTAGACTTCAATTAATAAATTACAATGCACACACAGGTATAAGTAACCTCCCACACCCTCAGCAAAACACATTTAGACAGATCTATTGCATTTTAAAATGATTTTTAAGCAAAGAGGTGTTGCCTGTAGGGATGTCAGACAGCTCGGGGCACTCGTCCCTTCAGGTCAGGATGCAAAGGCAAGAATCACACGGCCCTGGAAAAGGGGAGGCAGGAGTAAGGCAGGACTTTGTGTGATATTTATAGCAGCTCTGGGACAGGAAGAGACTGCTAGAGCCTAAAGAATTTTCCTCTTTGGGTAGTTTTTCCCGATAATGCCATCCAGGCACTCTCAGCCAAAGGCAGGGGACAGTGTCCCAGTGGTCACAGTCATCTTTGGTGCCAAGTGTTGTCTTCCACCAAGGCATAGATTTGCATGGGCCAGATTTCCAACAGCATTTAGGCTCTTAAAGCCACAGATTTGTGCCTACTGGGATTTTTCAAAGCACCTTTGCATTTAAGCATCCCATGGGAATAAGGTGCCAAGTCTTATCCTACAGTTTTCCTTACCCTTCGTCTCCAAACACGGCATCTCTGGCAGTGAATCCCACAAGCCGTAGCATGCGTAGCGTGAGCTTCAAGCAAACGCAAACTCTTTATGGGCCTTAAACATCTGCCCACTTCGCCACATGTCAATTAGCTCTGTTTTAATCATCCAGACAAAACACGAGCATCCGACTTTCCCAAATCATTCGTTATTTCATACACTACGTTGTCCCTCCTCCCAGCAACACAGAATAATTAACATATAAAAGTCTGGCGATAAGTGAGGTTTACGATCCAAACTAGAGCAACGAAGGCTCAGAAGTGAACGTTATAAGAGCCCTGTGCCCATAAACATCCCACTTCTGGTGGGCTACCCAGCCAATTAATCACACGCAGAAACGCTGGCCGAGCATTCATTGCCCACATAGGTTCCTTGCTGAAAAACAAACCTCCGGCGCGGCCGGGAGAGAGCTGAGCGGGAGATGGCGGAGGAAAACACGCACAGCCCGAGAGCACAACGTGACCTCTATTTTACAGGGACTTTTTTGTGTCTACTCTGCCATAGTAAAAATAAAATCCCTCCACTCCATTGGGGAGGGAGAAGAAACAGGGGAAAGAAACCGTGGCCAAGTCAGGGGTGTCTTAAAGAAATCAGGGACTACCAGACTTCTCCTTCCCTCCCATGCGAGGCCAGGCAGCCCCCAGGGCATCCAGCACTCGCCTAAAAAGACCAGGAAAGAAAGTCTTAGCCCAAAGGGAAGGGAAGAGCCGTCGCGGCCGAGCGGAGGGCCGAGCTTTACCCGCATCCCACTGCTGTACTTGATGAGCTTGAGAATGCGGAGGGCCTGGAGGCCTTTGGCCACCTCCCAGGAGTGGGCCGGCGGCGAGCTGAACGCGGGCAGGACGAAGGCCACGAGCAGGATGACGGCGTCCAGCACGTTGTAGCCGTCCTTCCAGTAGCCGACGGGGTCCACGTAGAGCTTGAGCAAAAACTCGCTGGTGTAGATGGAGAGGATGAGCGAGTCCGTGAGCTGCATGGGGAGACGGGGACGTGAGCGGCTCGCTGGCCTCGCGGATGGCACCTCGATGGCTGTCGCTGCGCCTGTGGGGACGCGGACACCGCGGTGCACACCAGACCTGCTGTCCATCGGTGCTGCTGGCCCGGGGGCCACCTTGTCCCCCCTCCCCAGGGGGACGCCTGGTCCCCGCTCCTGCAGCAAAGGTGGCCCCCAGCAAAAGGAACCTCTGAAGGGCCCTGGAAACCGAGGAGAGGGCAGAACGTGGAGCGGGGCGCTGTTCCACCAAACAGCATCCCGACGCGCTGCGGAGGCGTGAGAGGAGCGCACGGGGAGGAGGAGCGGAGCGGACGCCATCCCCATTGCAAACACCCACCGGGTCCCCTCGGCGAGGGAGGAATGGCGGGCAGAGAGGCCCCGCAAAGCCGCGGTGCAGGCGGATCAGGCACGAGGCCCCACGAGGGTCCCGGCTGCATCCCAGAGTGGGGACCCCTCCGTCCCGGCACCGCCGGCTTCTCCCGCACAACCCTGCTTCCGGAGGCAGCGTTTTCCGAAACCTCGGAGGTTCACCCCAGGGTGACGTGACATTAGCCAGGCCTCTCTGTGCATTACCGGGATATATAATTGGGGCTCAGAGGTTTGCGTACAGTAGCTGACTTGTGCAACGCGAGGAAATCAAGGAGCGCGGCCAAGAGGGGGTTTTCAATGTGAAAATCGACTATTAAAAGGGTGCTTAAGCAAGCCGCCTTGCAACGGCGGAGGGGAAAAGAGTGGCTGTGAAAAGGACGCAACAGTTGCCTTCTAAGAACGATAACCACCACGGGAAGGGGCTTAAAGCTCGGCCCCGAAAAGCCTTTCCTGGCCTTACCGCGAAGAAGGTGCTGGAGCTGAGCCGGAGGCGGTAGTCGGTCTCCACGGCCAGGAAGACGGCGTTGAGCGACACCACGCAGATCATGAGGAAGGCGCAGACGGGGCTGCGCAGCAGCCTGCGCAGGTAGGCGCAGAACTTGGCGTCCTTCCTCCTGCCGGGAAGAGCTCAGGAGACCCAGGTTGCCACCGGCAAGGAGGGCTCGAGGGACAACCCCTCGCCCATGGCTCTCCGTGCCAAGTTCAAGCCCAGTTTTCCAGAGGGTCCCAGGCATCCCAGGCAGCGGAAAGGCTGAGAAGTTTGGCTCAGCCGGCGGATCGGGGCAGGCGAGCAGGAATTTAGCAGCCTTGTTGTGCGTCCCTTATCACTGCTGCCTTCCGCAGTCACGGGGACACGGCTGGTGGCGATGAGACTGAACCCTGACTGAACGCACGCGCGGAGACCTTGCAACGTGTTGTATAGGGACACCAGCACTTGGAGCTTGATGTCCTTTCTGAAAAAAATATCTGCGATCTCATCTCATTCGGGAAACACTATGGCCCCCTGATGACGTTTAAATTGAATATCACATGGAAAGAACACAAAATATCACCTTGGGTAGATTTGCTCCCATGCAGAGCCAGACCCGGCCACCTGCTCTTGCGGGCTGGAGGCTCCTATGGTCCAACCCAGCCCTGGTGAGACCCCTGTGAATCCTCCGCTCGTTGGCTCCTCATCAGAGCCCTTCACCTCGTGTCCAGGGGTACGAACCCACCCACTACAGTCGTCTCTCATTAGCTGTGTTTTAAGGAGGTGGAAGGAGCCTCACAATTCTGTAGCCAGCAGGGACAGGCGTGTCCCAAGGGGAAGGACTGCTAGGATAAGTCAAGCTGTTCCTGGTCGGGAAAAACGCACAGAAAACAAAGACATACCCTCTTCTCAGAGGACAGAAATGAGTCACTAGGACATTCTTGTTCTGCTACTTTTGCCACCAAAAGTCACGGCCTGTTAAGTACCGAAGCTGAGGAGGTCACTTAATGGCAGTGAGGAAAAATGTCAATACTTGAGACATACTTAAGGACTGTCACATTTGTTAAATATTTGTAAAATAACATTTGAAGTGTAACCAAAGCTAACATAAAACCCAACCCTTTGCTTTCCTTCAAAATAATTACATATTGACCTAGTCAACCCCGCAGTGGGTCCCACAGCACAGGAATCACCCAGAAGGTGAATCCCATCATCAACCCCAATCCCATCCCCATCAACCCGAGCGCCGCGTTAAGACGACTTCACTCCAGGAGTACCTGAAGTGCGAGAACACCGAGCACCGGGTGTCCACCTCGGAAAAGGAGGTCAGGGACGTCAGGAGGAGCTCGGACATCACGCGCCTCTTGTGGAAGGGCTCCACGCGCTCCATGGCCGGAGGCGCCGCGGGACGGCGGCCGCTCCGTGCTGGATGCGCTGGAACCCGTCGCGCAGCATCGCTGTTTGTGAGGTCGCTTCCCTTCCGCCGGAGGAATCTGTGTTCCAGGCCAAGTCCTGGATAAATAAAATCCCTAAAATCTCTAGATGAATAACGAGCAGGTGCTGGTTATTCCCCAACTCGCTGCTTTTGGGAGCATAAAGATAAAGAGGAGGTAACCGCAGGGTTTCGTTGCTCCACGACCCTGTGCTAAGGTGGCATGGGCGTCCAAGCACCTCTTCCCAGGGGATGGTTGCATCCCTGCTCCGCATGGCGGGACCAGGAGGGAAGCGCTCCAGGTGCCTGTCCCCGCGGAGGCAGCGCCGCGCTGGCCAAAAGAGCCAATGAAGGTTTGGCAGTGCAAAATAATGCGAGCAAGCCAAGCGAGCCACTTCACTCTGTTTTCATGTATTATTTTCATCCTGGCAATATTATCTATTAAAAAAAAAAAAAGAAAAAAAAAGAAAAAAAAAAAAACATCTTACAAGTGCTCCTACAAAGAGGCAAAATTGCATTCATTTTTAGCATTTACAGCCTGCAACGTGCCAAAGTAGAGGGTTTTTACTGCTGGACGCTGCCCAGCTCCTCCATACAAGCCGCACGGACAGTTCTTGCAGTGAAAATTTCATCATTCAGGAATGAGGAAACCAGGAAAAAAATCTCGTCCTTGGTGTGCGGGGGGTCCTCGGCTGCGCACTCCCAGGGGCTCCTTTGCAAGGGGATCGTCGAGTCGTGCAGTTCAGCATCCTGCATCCGTCACGTGCACAGGGTGAATCCTCCGCTGCGATGCCAGGGGGAAAACCCACAACTGCGTTGGCTGCTTTTCGCCTTGTTTCTTTCGGAAGCACAGCGGGAGTGTTAACGACTGCTAATTCCTGTCACTCCGGCAGCCTCCTGGGCACGTCGCTCTGGATGCTCCATGAGGATGTCCTTCCAGGACACACATGCTCGGCTGATCCCGAGGCGCAGCCACAAATGTTTGTCTTCTGGAGCAAACAGAAGTGACAAACTGACACCAGCTCGTGCAGGGGAATTCCCTAGCCACGTTAAGTGGCAATCCCTTCGTTGGCTGGAGGCTCAAGGCTGCCCGTGCGGGTCGGAAGCTGCGGAAAGCTTGAAGCCTTCAATACTGCCTTTTGCATGATTGAAAAGCAAGGAAAAGGCAGAGCGGGGCTGAGATCTGGCACACAGGGGAACGGAACAGAGAGGCTGCAATGGAGCAAGGACCTGCGCAAACCCCAAGTTGTTTTATCCTTCAAAGCCCCAGGATGCTGCAAGCATCCAAGAGTCGGGAAAGACTCAGGACCTTGATGGTTCAAACTGTTGCTCTGGTCCCACCTACCTTTCCCTAACACCATGTGTGCCCACGGGGAGAAAAAACAGCGGAAAAGTCAAGTCCAACTTGCCCTGTGCTGTAGCTTTGCTCGGTTGGACACCCAGGTTTCAGAGCGGGCAGGCTCACGGCCAGCCCGGGCTTATCCAGAGATGCTGCCATCTCTCCGGGCTCATCTGGAGCAGAGGACGGACAAAGAGTCTAAAGAGAACAGAAGAGTCAACTCACAGACTAGGTTGGTGGGGACACATCCAGTTAAAATCAGTCTAGATGCAGGAAAGCTCCTTGGAAGGGGAAGGCTGTTTCCTGACTGGTCACCCAGATGCTTAAAGCCACAATCAGCCTTCAAGCAAAAATTAAAAACAAAAAGTTCCCTTGCCCTTCTCTGCAGAGAGCAGCTAGTTTGAAATGCTCCAAGAGCTAAACTAGCTGGTGGGGATTTTTTTTTTTTCTTATCAGAGCGTGTAAATAAATATCAATATTCTAAACCAAAGACCTCCCAGGAACTAAAAATTATTTATCTTATATTTATCTTAAAACTAAACAACTTTGTCACATATATATAATAACAAAGAAACAAATGGCAAAGAGGAACTTGATTTTATTGTTTTTCAAAGTGTTTGCATTATACACCAATTTGTAACAACAGTTTTCACAGTTCACTAGAGACATCGTCACAAGCTTCGCTCACGTGCCCATGGGTAACAGAAGGTACCGCAGCCTCGCTGTTCTTTTTAGCTTCATTCATTCCTTGCAACATTGACCATTTTCAAGCCATATCAGGGAAATCGGCTGCTTCAGCGGGAAAAGGCACTTTTAAGGGAAGAATATTTGAACAGAAAGTCTGAATTGGGTCTCTTTTACATTTTTACTTGGTAACTTAGGTGTAGCTACTGGCAACAAACTCCAACATCTCACATATTCATTCCTGCTACCAATTAGTGCATGACAGGACACTTGCTAAGGATTAACGAAAAAAATTACCTTTCTTATGTTATCAACGTGAATATTTGCTTGTCAGCTATTGGCATTTTGCATCGAAAATATGAGAGAGAGACCACACACCTGACACATCCACCCCGCTCGGATTTTGGCATCGATTCCCACGTCACGGGTATCTCTGTGCTCGGTAGTTTGTAAAGGCGCCTTGGGTGTCATTCCCGCTGCGGATTTAGGCCTTTCCAGGGTGCCAATCTCCTGGTAACGCCGCAGCGAACGGCGAGGCAGGACTGGGCACGTGGGGACAGCAAAGGGCTGGCACAGAGGGGCCCACTGCTGCTGTCTAGTGCTTTTAATATTACCAAAATAGCTCTGGAAAAAGGATTGTTCAAAATGATTGTTTGGCTGTTTTATCTTCTGCATCCTCACGTGCAGACTGCAATGACCAGGAATAAACCCAGGCTTATTTTTAGAGGGGGGGGTCTCTCACACTGAGCTCTTAAAGGAAGACAAGACTAAATCAGTCTTTTTTTTTTTTTCTTTTTTTTTTCCCCCTAATTATCTTGTTTTCTGAGGGATTTGGCCTAAATCAGTGTTGCAAGGAATCAGGGCTACTATTTAAACACAAACCATTGTTAGCGACCCCGTTAAGACATTTCACGTGCTTATTACACCGAAGCAGCAGCTTTGTCGATAAACTGGGCCAGCTTCACATCTCTTCTGGTCAGTCCACCACAGTCATGGGAAATAAGAGTTATCTGAACCTGTAAAAAAAAAAAAGAAAGGAAATGCATTAGAAGAGCCCTCCTAATCTTGGCCGCATAGGCTGATTGAGGCTTAACCAATTTGGGGTAAAACCAAAGCTAGTTTTACCAAAAAAAAAAGCGCTCAGCAAATAGGGGATTGGAGTCTTGCTGTTTATGTATAAGGAAATCTCGCTGGTGAGTGGGTCCACCAGAACCCGAAGCAGAGAGAAGCCCCCTGCAGAATGAAGCAGACTTGCCCTCTTGGATTTCATCCAGAAAGAAGCGTCCGATTAAATAACCCATTTCAAATCCACGGATCAGGGTCACCAAGAATTTGAGCCGATGACTAAATTGCATACAGCCAATTCAACAGTTCTGTTAATTCAGTCATTAAAAACCAGCACTCTAGGGGTGAAAGAAAAAAAACAGTCGAGTTTGTTGCAGATGAGTTTACAAAGGGAAAACAAACAGGCCGGCACGTTTTGCTGCGCCGCAGCCACCTGCATCGCTCTGTTTAGACTAACACACATGACGAGCTGGGCACTTTCTCAAATATTTTACAGAGATTTGGGGAAAAGGAATGAGAGAAAAGGGAAGCCGAGAAAACCATTGAGAGTAGGTGCTCAGGACTCTGCCTGGTCATCATTTAACCACCCTTTAAATGGGGTGACCGCAGCGGTTGGTGTATATTTTGCCAAGCTCCGAAGTCAACAGCTCAGCACAATGAAATGAGAAGTATTAGAAAATAAAGGGAGAGCAACAACTCCCCTGTACACACCTGCCCACAGCACCTTTCGTTGCAGTATGCTTTGTCACCCTTGTAAATACGAGACTTCCATCAGTTAAGTAAGAGCATAAACAAATTTTATAAGCTGCTATGTTGAGGCACAGTGGTCCACATTTTTCTAATAAATAAATAAATAAAATCAAGTCTAAATTTAGAATTTCAGGCTCCCATTTAGGGACTGATCTCCTGCTCCTCTGGTTCCTAACTTGTTGCTCAGAGAGGAATGAAAGTTGCTGAGTGTTCAGTAGCTTCCAAACAGTCATTTATTCAGGTTAAATAAGGAAGGGCTTAGAGGGCTCTATTTAATTCCCAAATCTTGGCCAGAAACATTAAGTGACAGTCCGAACCATGCAGCTGGTAGCAAATAATTGCAGAGATGGACTCGGTTCCTGGTGCCATCTCACCACTGCAAACCTCAGGACCTTGGGGAATACCTGTATTTTACTCGTTGGAAGATCACAGAGCTGGAGCACTTTGGAAGAACATCCAACAACCTGGTGAGAACATTCTCACACACAGGAAGAAAACAGATGGAGAAAAGTATGTAGAAAAAAAGAAAACCAAGTCACCAATTCATTCTACCCATGAAGAGAATAGGGCTACCTCTGCAAAGATCATTTTTAAGCAACACATCTTATTTCTTCCATTGTATGTCAGCTAAAAAGACAAAGGTGCAGAGCATGTGCCACTATGACAGGGTCTTGGTCTATTTAATTCACAGTGACTGTAACCAAAGGTGGTGGACGTATTACCTTGCTGTAGACATTAAACCATTCTGGGTGGTGATTCATCTTCTCTGCTTGCAGAGCGACTCGTGTCATAAATCCAAAAGCCTAAAAGATAAGAAGCAGGAGAGAAACAGTCATCCATCCGCCAGGACAACTGTCCCAAGTTACTCCGGCACTGAAACTGCCCAATTGCACAATCTAAAATCTGGAAAGTCCTAGAGATGCTCCAGAACACGGCCTCATTTCGCGTGCACTGAAGGACTGTTTCATCTCATGCCACCAAAGCATTTCCTGATGCAGAAATTACCCCCTTCGTGCCCTGGTAAATCATTGTGCTAAACATTCCTTAGTCGGGGATTCAAAGCCACTGCATGGGAGCAGCAATTCTACCTTTGACATCCACAAGGTATTTTAAACATCCATCCCAACACTTCTCATCTCCCACATCCTCGCCAAGTTGCCGTTTCTAGTTAAGCATCATGGCCCAGCAGTCTTGCACTGGACAGACACCAGAAACACATCCTTTCATGTAATTGCTTGGCTATTTATTTTCCTGGGGGGAGAGAGGCAGCAGGTGGGTTTGGCGCTCTCCTTTATGACCTCGTATTTCACCTGAATCAGTTAAAATTGATTTCCCAATCCTCTGCCCCTATATTCTGCACCGCACATTTCTCCAGAAGGCAGGTTTTACCACAGGCTCAAGAAGAAAATAATAGGAGACTCTTGCCAAAATACTTAGAGTAAATGACTACACTACAAAGAAAATTAGGATGTCTGTGCAAATCAAGAGTGCAATTAAACTATGGGGCCCAAAGGGCCTCAGTGCATGAGCAGAACACCTTAAAGTCAACGGGCTTTGCTCATGTTGTGCTTCATCCATAAGGCACAGGACCTAAATTAACATGCAGAGCAAAAGTCACATCCACCTCTATGGTCTCGCTCATATTACAATACGACAGTCTCATCAAAAACCTACCTGCTATAGGTAGTTTTGCAGTGCTAATTTATTGAAGAGAACATATAGAGTCCACATTCCACCAAGTGATGGCCATTTCAAACAAACATGTGGTCAATGAATAACATATAATGGTCGATAATAGTTTCAGTCTTTTTGCCTCTCACAAATTGCAAAAAGCTTTAAGAAAAAAAAAAAAGAAACAGTGCCTGGATGAAGTATAACTTTGTTAGTCGCTTTGCCAGTCAAATGAATGCAAACGTTATAATCAGAGAAAATCATTCCAATGAGGTTTGTCATTTGGAAATCACCAAACTGTCAGCAATTAAAAAGCTTTTTTCTTTGACCCAAGAGCATTCCAAAATTTGGGAAATCTAACTTCCCTTGAAGCCCTCATTTGGTTTAATTTTACTTGGAGTGAACAATTACGCTTAAAAAATTTCAAATGTTTCAGCAACAAGCTTTGAAGCTGAAAGCTGCAAGTTGTGCGCTAGACGTTAGTGACAAGTTGGAACACATATGCAAGAATAGTTCTGAAACTTATTTTATTTAAACTTTGTTAGAGTTGGCTTAATTGGAGTGCTATTTCCCACATTACAGCCCATACACACAACTGTCCCAAAGGTCTGAAACCGTCAGCAACGGATCTGCAGTTAGACGGCCTTTATGCAAAAAAGAAAGGAAAAAATAGATCAAATTTATGAAAAACTCTCCCATGACAAGGAACTGGTTTGGGGACAGAGGATCCTCCCCAGGACAGGTCATCCTGTCCTTGTTCCTAAGACCCTAAGCCTGGAGATGCTGGAGTCTCCAGCTGACTGCAACGGTCACAGCCAGAGAACTCTCATGTTTATAGTAAAGGATGAAAAAAAGGCACATATGTGGTACATACGTATCGCCCTGCTTTACTCGGGGCAATTCTTTAGCATTGCAAATTACTCAGAGCAACTTGCTTCTTGTATTAGAGTTTATTTTATTTACGTACAAAAAGAAAAAAAAATCTCCCTCTAAGAAAATGAGCTACAGCTCTGCAGAGCAATTTGCACCCGTGCAATCTCCACTGAGGTCCTAAACACTTCCTTTGCCAATTAAATTAATTAGGATGCTATTGTTTATGAATCACCTTTATATTTGTAGAGCCATAACCTTCCTTTTAGAAAATACAATTGGCACTGGAAGGAAAAGATATTTAGGTTTGATTAGATATGAAAACACTATTACATAAAATCAGTTTGGACATTTCTTCACGTCTTGAAACTTGATCGGTAATTTCGTCTAATTGGTGATCAAGGAAACTATCTTGTGATCAATTAAAGTAATTACCACATTCCGGCAACAAAACCAACCGTAATTGGAGTAGGAGTCTGCACTTCTTCAACTTTAATTAAAAATAATGAAAATTATTAAACAGTCTGCAGTGCAAGATCATTGTCAAGACTGCAGCAGCGGGTAGAGTTTATCAGACCATCATACGTTTCTTGACGGAAGTAAGGCAAGTACTTTACTTGTATTGGCCTTAAATATACTAATGGCAGTTTTGTAGCCCCTTGGCCACTAAGAGCATTTCTCAAGATCTTAACTTGAAAAACAGGATGGGACAATAGGATTCCTGTGTCTTCCAGAAGCCATAAATAAGTGTTCAAAGATACTCAGTGTATTAAATATTATATAATATAACGTATTCAGCTATTTCAGTAACAGGCATATTAGGTAAATACTTTCAAAATAATCTACCTGGTACTTTGGGACTATTCAGGCTCAAATAGCATCTGTACCTGTAGGTTAATCTAAATAAGTTCATCACAAACTCAAGCCAAGGAAGAGAGCAAAACCCGGTAAGAAATGAGGCGACAGCAGTAGGAAAAGCACCGAGCGGAGCAATCCCGAATGGACAAGATGCCCTCCTGGATTCCCTAGCAGGTCTTCTCCCTGCCTGTCTTGTAAGAGCATCAAAGAAGGAACTAAAACTACTGGTGCTTCAGGTGCAACGGTGCTTTAAAACGTTTTTCAAATACTCCCAGTCATAGTGTGCCTCCATGAGATAAAAATCAGGGCTACTCTTGGAAGAATAACTTATACTAAGAAAGTGAAGAAAGAAAAAAAAGAATAAAAGAATAGCTGTCATATCTTGCTCAAGTAGTCTTTTGGGACTGGCCAAAATGCTTTTTAAAGTGACAAAATACGGTCTCACAAATAAGGCTCCGTGCAAGTCGTGTTCCTCGAAAATGGGAAAAACAGAAGTGGGAGGAACGATGAAATTCCATCCGCCGCTCCGCGCGGCACAACGCTTAGCAGCTCCGGGAGCCTCGCAGGATCCCTGGGCTAATCTGCTATTATTCTTCCTTTCACACTTCTTAAGCAAGGAATCAATTCATCTTAATACTTTTTAAACATGCTGCTTTTGTGCGGCGCTTGCCAACATTATCTTGATGAGTTATACATCAAAGCAACGCAGGTCGATAAGTCGTGCTAATATATCACCCAACAGAGAGTCCCCAGTGACAGATTACTGCAGTGCATCTCCAGAACGAAGCAGCTGACAATACTTTACGCACAAAAAAAATGAAGATATTCAAGAAAAAACAGCTGAGGGGCTCCACAGTATAACCATGCTTTTTATTTATTTGTTTTAAAATGTGTAAATTTTGAAGACAGTGCCCAGGCCGCTTCCATCTCCTGCGGCCATTCAGGCAAGGAAACCATATGCTAATCACAAGTACATTAAGTTTCTGCCTCCCATCTGTCATTATAATGCTTGAGGCAGCATTAACCTTGACCCCAGGCAATGTAAGGGCTACCTGTCTTCCCTCCCACACCCATCAGGGCTACACTGGTATCAGTTATCGGCGGGAAATGCATAAATAACCCAAGTTATAGTGACATTGTCACATGTGACAATAGAGAACTTGGCTTAGCCCATTTCTTTTCCATTCACTCAAGTAAAAATGATCATCTCTGGGTTCGTCAAGCGATTTTGAAGGCTTATCACGAAAATAAACTCAGCTGGCTCAGGTTCGGCTCCAAGCAGTAGATTTTTTACATATCTAGCTTATATTACTACTTAACAGACAAAAGGAAAAACTCCTTAATGTCAAGCTAGATTAAAGTACCTTTCGTAATGCTACTACGGGTTAATTTAATCTAATGATATTTTCTGCTGTGCTCACGAGAAACACCGAGTGTGCTTTATTTTAACTCGACCAACTCCATTAAAAAATATTTTTACCCTATAAATATGGAAAATCTTCTTATAGAGTCATATTATTAATCTGAAAGCAACCACATGGTTAAAACACAAACAGAAAAGGAGGAACCCCATTCATATTTTAAGAGGTGAGAGCAACGCGTAAGGACTGGTATCCACTCCTAAGAGTACGTTCCCATTTTAGGATTCTCTCCCTTTGGTATCATCGGTTTCCCTGCATATTATCCCGGGAAATTGAATCCACGTGGCTTTAGACATTGGGTGTCTTTATTTTTGGCCCTGTCTAGGTTTATATACGACACAAACCAGGGGAGCGCGTTCCTGCTGCTCTTCCCCCCTGCTCATATCATTCCAAGAACACTGGGACATTCCTTCCTAAGGATGCAACTAAATCATGTCCTAAAAACTCTCCATCGCCAACCCCTTGGGCGACCTTGCTGCACGGAGGACCTCTCCCTCCATCCCACCCGGAGCCCAGCTCATCCCGCTGCCAGAGCACGCTTGGCTTTGGCCAAAACCTTGACATTTTGGCCAATTCTCCCTACGACCTCCTCTTCAATATCTCGTTACTTCGACCATTAACGCATCCAACGCTCCCGTTCTCCAAGCGCTGCTCAGGGTTGGAGGGAAAGGAGGGAAGTGGAATACTGCAGACATATAGACATGCACCAAGATGCCATTTCTGCCTTAAAAAAAGAAATGTGGTGCCACAAAAAAAAACAAACAGAAAATCCCTACAACTTCAAACTTAATGGTCCACATTCTTCTGAATTTACAACAACCTTTCAGAAAACCAGCGCTGGCAGCTCGCACCCCACATACGTATCCGCATGCATCCTTTGCGGCAAAATGAAGCATCACTTTGCTCTTCAAAATAAAGTTACCTATTTATTAGCTTAAAAACAAAGTTTCCTGTTACAGCTACAAACTCCAAACTGCGTCTTACATATTAGATCTGCCACAATATGTGAAAACCTTCACACTATGTTCTGCAAAAAAGGCTGTTTCTGTCTTGCAACACTTGTTTACAATTATGTCAGCGAAGAAAGCAGCTAGCCAGCTCTATATCAAACATTTTTGACAGCAAAAGCCCAAACACTGATCTATTCTAAGTAGCTTGCCACTCTATGTAATCTTGGAAGAGGCATTCTTGCCTTTGATTCTGAAAATGTTTATATTTCATACATTATGCAAATAGTTTTTATATATTAAGAAATAATGCAAGCAAAGCTCAAGTTAAATTAAACTCTTCAACAATAACTTTGCCAAAGCACTGATTTTCCTATAAAAAAAAATTATTCCAATTTGTTGATCTTACACTGGATGAAACATACTGTAACAATCTTCATAATTTATGTCCTGTTGGGACACTATGATTTAAAGTAACATAATACAGACCCGCATCACTGCTAATCTAAACCACCTGACCAGATAAACAACAGTTTCCCCTTCCCTCTTCACTGAGGGTATTTCTGTTTATTGTCATATGATTTACCAATTTGAAGAACACGCAGGATAAGTGGAGGCAAAGAGAACTGGAGCTCCGAGGCCTTTCCCAAAACGGAGTGTTTTCTCGCACAGGTACCGGGACAATGTCAAGAGCTGCAGGAGATGACAAGAGGCAATTCCAGGAATTCTGTCCTTGGGAAGAAGCCCGGGCTGCTCGGAGAGAAGGAGAGTTGAAACTGACTCCGTGCAGTCACGACCAGGGGCAGCCCTAGCAGCTCGATGGCTCTGGTGCTACTAAAGATGCATTTCTCCCAAAGAAGTTTGGGCCAAAGGTTTTATCTCCCAAATTCCACAGGGATGACAGGGTTATTCCAAGACAGGTGTGATTGTAGTGTGCCCCATATGAGACTCAACAGGCCTGAAACAAGTACAATTTTTCTGTTAAGGCCGGGAAAGTCAACACCAAAAAAGCAACTAATAGGAAGGTATAAAGAGCTTTGACCCACTCTTAAATCCTGCTGCCTTGGTTTGCTTTAATCTACCCCGCACATTCACTCGTGTGCAAAATACACACGAGGGCCACCTGCACGATAAGTCTCACCTTTCCCCTTTCTAACTCTGCTTTTATCAGTATTTTCATAACTCCTGAATTCTGACTTATTTTTCTATTAGTGGTGATAATATGACAAAACGTGTTACATCCATTACCTTCTTCCTCCTCATTTTTACTTTTCCAGCAGCCCCCGTGTTATCTGAGGACCATTTTCCCTATTCCCATTTTTATTGCAATAAGTGATTGCACCTGGATTTCATGAGCAAAACGCAGATAATACACCCTGCGATTCAATGAACAGATTCCATGTCCAGTTTAATCATCTGTACCACCAAAAAGATTTATAAGCTCAATTGAACAAAGTCAGAGAACACGGATATGTCGTAAACCAGCACAAAAACTTCTTTCTGCTAGTGATAAAAATTTCAAACCATCTAAGCTCCACCTTATGAGAAGAGATATTCTTTTGCTTATAGGCATATAAAAATAATTACAGATGCCTGTAAAGACTTATGCAAAAATAAGTAAAGGTCCTAAATTTAAAGGTGCAGCTAAAGCTCGAACAACGTCCCAGGAGCCCTTAACAAGGGGTCTCCTCTAAAGCACCATCTGCTCTGCAGCGGCTGCAGCATCCGCGGGCTCCTTGCGGCGACGCCGTCCGCAGGGCAGCGCCACGTCGTGCATCCCCATCCCGCCCTTACTGGCATTTTTGTCAATATATAAATAAAATATAAGGGTAAATAAAATATAAATTTTATCAACATATATCCATATCTCAACTTTTTAGAAAAGTACCTGAAACATTTTTTTCCCCTTCAAACTCTAGCCAAATGCATCCTCATAATATTATTTATTCAAAAATTAGCTTCAATTAGGTTTTAAGTATCTCTATTGACTTTTATCAAGCTACACTTGCCCTTCTCCTTTATAGTATTCTTACTCAACAGAGGGGAAAAAAGAAGGCAGAAAATAATCACCGCTTTCTGGATTGAACTTGGGCACAGAAGAAATCCTCCAGCCTCACAGTCAGATAAATATTGCCCTCCTCCTCCCAAGCCACTTCCTTGTGCTTGAAGATGGAATAAAAAGGTTGTACTTAGGAGGTTTACACCAAATAAAATGGCTATTTAAAGAAACATGATTTTTTTTAAATGAGCTTTTTGCACCTTACCTGAAAACAGTGAAGCGCCCATTAACTGAGCACCTGCTAAAGTAATCAGTCACTTAAAATAATAAACTCTCTTGGTCATGCAACTGAAAGAACAATGATAATTTCACTTGTTAAAGTAAATGCTTGGCCCAGCAAATCCAAACCCTAGCTCTACTGTAATAAAGTCCTCAAACAAAACACTATAAAAATAAACTAGTAATAAGATGCAGTTAGTTCTCATTCTAGCCTTTTGAATTCATGCACCTGAATCTTCTAAGTCACTCCACTCACCTATAGGCTTCATATTGCACAAATATTCTGGCACTTGGATGTTAAAACATCCTTGATCACAGTTCTAACCCATAGCATAAAGCTATGGGAAACTGGACCAAAAGCGCTTTAATTTAAGCGAATGCTTAACTTCAAAAATGTGTTCAAATGCTCTGACTTTTATAGCGCTCAGGTGTTTTCTTGAATAAGAGGCTTTGCGAATTGGTCCAGAAGATCAGGGAAGTTCATTATCCATTACAGCCCATTTTGAATAAAGCGGACTTGGCCATGGCAGAAACACTGCTATTTTTCCAAAGTTTCTTTTTACTTGTACACAAAGGAATGATTTCATTCTGTAGACATGAAAATGAAGTTCACATGCCATGCATGTTGCTGATAACATACGGAGCACTCGGACAAAATTCTCCTTAGTCTTCTGGCCAAGATTACACATACTACCAGTTTAATATCCAACATATTCTCTGCTGAGTATCCAAGGGCAATCGCATCCTGCCTCTGATAATCCTTTAAATCTCAACCATTTATGATCCTAAGAAAACATCAAAGAGTGATAAGAAAGCCACTGCGTTATGATGGATTAAAAGAAGCAGCAGCTGCTCCCATGACCATTTCATCTCTGCCTGTCCTCTTACCGCCAGGCTGAGCCTTTTTGTTTCGTTTTTTTAAAAAAACAGACCACAAGATCAACAACTTAAGCACGTGACAGAGGAATCGCTGAGGATGGAGGTGTGAGGACGTCAGAGAGGTGCTCGAACGGCCTCTTGGCCAAGCCAGAACCCCAGAAGAGAGATCTAAAGCCACAAACAGCGTGTGCTCGGAGGAAGACACGCTGTAGGGACGCACGGCACTCTGCCAAGCTGCTCCAGACTTCCCAGGAGACGGCCAGGAGGAGCCTCGCAAAGGTGGGTGGCACCTCGTCAGCAGCAGCAGGTTAGACGTGGACACAGTGACCTCAGCGGGAGCTTCCCCAGAGGCAGCACGGGCTGGCTGCTCTTCTACACGGCGTTTGGATGCAGGGGATATAAGGACAGCAGGGCTCCCCCGGGCAAGCCGCAGCGCTCCGTACACGGGGGCATCCTGCAGCGGGCAGAAGGGGTCGCAGCACGCAAACGCGCATTCCTAGCCCTCCAGTCAACGTGCAATTTCCTTTAGGAATACAAATGAGCATAGTGTGAAGTCAGGGAAACCCTTTGTACACCTCTATTTTTATTTTTCTAAGAGTAGGCATTAAAGGAAGCATGCAAAAACACAGCCCCTGAGCTGGGGGAGCTTAGAGGATTTTTGGGCATCTCTGTAACACGCAAGTGCGTATTTAACTACCTATTCTTATTCCCATTGCAGCACAATGAAAAATCACACCCGAGCACGAAATGAACCAGGACCTTCCCCTGCGCACCGAGGAATATGCAACATTTTCCTATAAAGTACCGTGAGCCATAAATAAGCAGAGCGGGGCGGTGCTGACTCAGCACTGCCAAGGCCAGGCGCTGGCCCCTGGCTCCTCGCCGCATGCCAAGTTCTTTGGCAAAACATTGTGAAAAACCCTCAAAAACAGCACCCCAGGTTTTCCAAAACACAAGCAACTCTTCAATTGAGCCCAGCAAAACTAAGGGCAGAAAATGGCAAATGGCGAGAAAGGCAGAAAGAGGAGGAGGAAGAGGAGGAAGGGAGGTTCTCCCCCAACAACCTATTTGAGGTTGGTTTACAGCTTTATGAAAGACGAATGAAAAATTATACTCACATCACACTGATAAACTGTGGGTCTGCCAGTGGCTTTTCAGAGCAGATGTAACATTTTAGCAAATGTGATTGTTTGTGAAAGAAATAATTCTGATCAAAAACGAAATTGCAGCCAGCCCAAGCGCTGCACTTTGTCACTCTAATCCAGCCTGACAGGAAGCAGTAAGTGGAGATTCCTACTGTGAAAGGAGCAGATGTGAAAGGTCAGCGTTGGCCTGGAACTTCAAAACCGTTAACGTGTAAAACAGTGTGCATTAAAGCCCGAAACAGCTAACCGCCGGATTAACGGATGTCCGCTAAGCGGGTTTGATGTGCTTTTGGCAAGTAATGGTTAATTTTTAAATAGGCGCATTGTAATTTTATTTTATTTTATTCCACCAGCCCGGGTCCATTTTTAATTACAATTGCAGAGTATAATATCCCAAAGCGTGTTTCTCCTTCTTGCTTTTTTGGAGGGGGACTACTAGAAAGTGAGAACTGCTGGTGTTTTTTATGGTTTTTAAATGTAGTCAGGCTCTATTCCAACTGCAAGGGGAGGCAAGTGGTTAAATGTAATCAAGCTGTAGAGATGAGCTCTGCGCATCTACATCAGCATCTCTCCCGTGCCCCCATACAAATAAATTTTAATGCATAAAGTTACAAGGCATGAGGTTTCCTGGACTGAAAAGGTAAAAGAAATTGTTCAGAGTGGCCATCTTTGTAAAAGGCAACATAAATCTTATTTACATTTTCCCCAAATTAAGTGGTCCAGCTGAATTCAAAACTATTACCACATTTGCCATACTTCATTTAAGAAAGAGCCCAAACTTTAGTTAAAATCAGCTGACCCGCTCACGTCTGCTACAGTCTGCCTGCATGGCTGATATACAGTTTGTCCAGTTCAACTCAAACAGAGTGAATAATCATTATAAATCCATTTGTGCATTACATATCGCTGAAAGAAGGAGAAAAATTTCTCCTCCTTGAATCTGCAAGAATGCTTGTGAAATCCAAAGGGCATTGACAAATAATTTATTTTTATTCAGATTAACACACGAAGTAAGCATAAGGCAAAATGCTGTCATATTTTTTACTTAAGCAATAATAAATCCATCTTTTAGGGAAAGCATTCGCAGCGCAGCCAGCTGGAGAGCAGCCCAAAGATCACTTGGACAGCCTGAAGCTTAAATCTAGATACACCAGGTCTACATGCTGTGCCATACTCGGCAACTGGAGATGCAGTTTCCTCCATAAACTGCCAACAAGGCAGAGAAAGAATTTTGAGGAGAAATAGGGCTTTGCTCATCAATAAAATTACTGTTCCTCATCACAGTAAAAGTCATAAGAGAAATTAAACCAATGCAAATGGGGCTTCTACAACACCTAGGAAGGGGCATCTTGGATTTCTCCTCTGCTTCATCCTACAGTGGCCAGGGGAGAACCCTTAATATTTGCTCACCACATAGGATAGGGTTTAAGGTGGAGGGAAGCAACAAGAGTTAGGGGAAAGACCTAACCTTGTTTTATCCAAGAAGCAGAATCTACCAGCAAACCAATCTCTAAAGAAATGGAGAATACATAAGCAATTTAAAAGGATTCCACTTAAGTATCATTAATATTGGGATATTTTAATAACCCCGACAGCCTGCAATGGTGATGCTAAAACAGTGACATTGATGCTGTTCTGAACATCACAGACCGACCAGGCTCGACCGCACGGTGATCTGGACACAGGGCCCCAAGGCAAAGCGGTGACCAGAGACCAAAGAGTGAGAGGACAAGCAACCACAACTCGCCACCTGCCTTACTTTTATCTGGCAGAAGTTTCGGATATGCATTATAAAAGCAAAAGTTTAAGGAGCTGGAAGATAAAGTAGTGGTTCCCTAGGAGTGCAGAAGTATTAGATAGGGAAATATCTGATTAAAACAGGCATAACTGGCTTGCTGTTAAAGCAAAGCAGGTTTTATAGTAATATAGTTGTAATATATGATGTAATATATGAAGTAGTAATATATGAAGAAAGGCTAAACTTTAAACTACTGGCTGCTGATGAGCTAAGGCACCTACTTTTAAAAGAGGAGAAATGTCGGTAAACATAGAGCATCAGAGCAAAAGTGTCCTGGAGCACAGACTGACTCGACCTGTGCTCTCGAAGGCCGTCACCACGCTGGCCACGAGAAGAAAACGAATCCAGCGCTCCCCAGCGCCAAGCACTTAATTTCTACCTGGACACAAACAGATTAAATATTTCCATCACAACAAGCTTTCTAGCTCTGCAGCATTTCTCATCAGCAGAAAAAGACGCCTGTTGCCAGTTCGATGGAATCATTACTGGAAATGGGTTACGTGGACCTGGCCACCGCTGTCATCTCCTCCTTCTAAGCCCGGGAAGGAGAACCTCAAGCTGCCAATGGAGCCACGTGCCCGGAACCCGCGTTTAGCTCGGAGCCGCCGCCACGGCGGGACGCGGGGAGGTGGAAGGCGGCCAGGTCCCGCAGCTGCATCTTGACCCGCGCGACCTCCTGACTCGGAGGCAAGAGGGTTATTTACTAAGTCAATCACTAGTATAAACTCGAGGAAGGTGTGATCATCTCGGAATAATATATATTTTTACTATGCTAAGTTCTGAGCCAGTGGAGCCAGTTCATTCGTGCCGGTTTAGCCCGTGAGTTAACCTCGGTGAGTCCTCAAAATTTCACTATCAGTTTCTAATAAAAGGGAAACGTCAACAGGCAGATAGGCCAGAAATTCATTATTTTCAGATACAAAGATTTTCTCAACTCTGTAAACCCACTCATAAATAATTCTGATTTATTGTAAATCGGTTATTGTATTCATAAATGTGGGGAAGTTAGTGAACAACGTTAACTACCAACAGAAATACTTTCATAACGTCGCAGGTGCACAAATCACAGCATATGGGAGAGGACTCAAAGGATAATGGAAAATGAAGCAGTTTAGGAAAGTCTATATGAAAACCAGCACTTACCGAGATGGATAAAAATAAAATCAATTCTTTTCATTCAACAGGTAATATAACACAGAAGTCTAAAAAGAGGGAGTGAGCAAACACTACATTATATATAAAAAAAATGCCCCAAATGAAAATAAGTTTGTCAATTGGGTAGCCCAACTGACAATAACAGACTCACGTTGCTCTTGCTTTGAGGTTAAACAAAACCGACATAAGCTACACCTGAAACCAATCAGTACGGAGGCTTTGAGAAGATTCACACGCGAGGACTAAATTTGTCACAAATGGGTTGGTTTCCGATCCTAATGTAGCCAACTTGCTTTATTCTGACCTCCATTTAACAAATCAACTTAATGGGCACTGGGAGTGCTATAAAACTTAACAATGGAGTGATTTTAACTTTTAAAATATAGTTATGAAGCAAAATGTTGGAGAGCTCCTTCAATACTGGAAATCAAATTAAATCTAGACATTTTTTAACAGTCTTGACAGATATAATCCTAGTTACCATGTAAATTTATGGTAAGCTGCTGTGATATTAGCCACAGGTGCTACTTTTAATATATGGCCCGCATCTGGCTGGGAATAAAGTTTCTCCGAGGACTGAAAATGACCTCACTATCAGACAATGGAGAAGCAAAAAAAAAAAAAAACAAGACCACTGTGGCATATAAAAAGCGGGAGATGTGGTCCACAACCGAATATTTTAAATAAAATTCATTTCAACTCTGCAGATTGTAGGTTAAAGGATATTATGTTTTCAATGCGCAAAAGGCGTGGACATGTTTGGGCCCAACAGCCAAAAGATTAAGTATATAAAACAGCAATGAAATTCACTGCCTACGCATATAAAAACAAATTTTCCAATCTTTGATCAACACACGGGACAAAGTGACGTGCCGGGGTCGGAAAAGGAAGTTTTGACACAGATTATATGCACGGTGTTATTGCACGGCGAGTTAAACTGAGCTGAAGTGACTGCAGCAACCAGCCCAGCACTAACTCCATAGAATCTGCGCCCGCTGCTCCAGCTCCATAGGGTAAATGTGATGAATGGCCCCAAAGAGCCTTGCGGGGTAAAGGTACCTAAGGACAAGGACCCAGGCAGGGATTTTCACCAAGTAAGGCGATTAAAACAAATCAAGAATTTCACTGCATATCCTACTGAATTAGTTTGGATATATAACCATATTATAACCATGATATATAACCACAGCCAATTTAAAGGGACAAACCGGAGGGTATGTCTTCCTACGGCTAAAGGAAAATAGCTGGCACTTCAATGAAGAAAAAAAGGTATCTATTATTCTTTATAGTACTGTGTTCTGTTGGAGTTTACTCTAAAGCTTATTCAGGAAATCAAGAAAAACAGCTAACAAATTTAGAAGGAGAATGCAAAGTGAGAATAATTATTTAGCAGTGGTAGATTTTTTGCATCTCTTTCAAAAAAAGTTCTCAAAAAAACAAGTTTCCACGCTCACAACAAAACATGGGTGCTTCGACTCTCACTACGCAAAGTTCTCCAGAGCGTTTCCTGACTGTCCTCTCTGCTCAGGCTCATCTTTCACCTGTGTCCTATGTCACCCAAAATACTGAAAATATATTTACAAATAGCTCTTAGAAGTTTAAAGCACTTGATTTCCTGTCATCTTCTAAAACGACATTGGAGGTCTTATATACCTATGCAAACACTTTTTTTTTTTTTTTGAAATACACTAGATGAAATTATAAAAACTTTCAGTTTAAAATTATCCCATAAAAGAAAGCAGCTGTAATTACTGAGCCTGTCCATCACCAAACATATCCACCTTTTTAATGCTGTAACCACATTTTCTGCTTTTGCAGATTAACGAAGGAAATGCAATCACACAGGCAGTTGCCCTCTAAAGCCTCTGGTCAAAATCAACCAAATTTAACAAGAGACACGGAAGCTTCAAAGCTACGATGATCCTGCTTGGTGACAATTACAGCAGGAGCCCAAGTTGGGCTCGGCCCTGCTCTTCTTTGCCTGCCTGCGAGCAAAGCAGCATCTCCGGGGCTTGGAGATGCTCATCCATGTTCTGCCCCCTGCCAGCTCCGAGTCCGGATGAAGCTGGAGGAACATCGTCAGGGAAAAGAGCTGGAATTATCTGAGCAATGACAGACAGGGGGATAAATACCTAGAAACCCAAGTTTCACTGCTTTCATTGCTCCCAGAGAGGTTTTCTGTGTTCTGCTGCTTCCTGTTCACTGTTAGGTCTGTCCATTCAACCCCAGCAAGAAGCTAACAGGACTGGCCAGAAAAAAAAAATAAACTGGCTCCATGATCAAAGCAGAAGAAGATCGCCAATTTTTGAATTACCTGTAAGCACAAATTGTAAGAACGGGGCAGGCAAAGTGTTTTCAGCAGAAATTCTGGATTTTAAGGCAAGTCTGTCCCCTTTGCATGAAGCCCTGAAGTTTAGTGAGGTGGAATACTCAGAAAATTCCAGGAAATTCCCAAGATATAGGTCAGGACAGAGAAGTGTTCAGCAATTCTGCCATCCCCTGATTACTGACTTTCACACACTTGCTCAGTCTGCACTTCCCTTTCTGAATCTCAGAACTATAATTAGTAAAACTTACTGGTACAGTTGGAAAGTGCCAATTATATTTCTATCCTGGTTCCGGATTTAGCTCTGGCAGACTGGAAACAAACTGCCTGCTCTATAGCTGGAAGATAAGCATGCTGTTACAGTCACCCAGAAACAGTAATTAACAGGCTTTAAAATATGTCTTTTTGGTGATACAAAGTAGCCTGAACACCCTGATCATGTTTTTCTTCTTCCCCTTTCCCACAACAGTTCCCCCCTCAGCAGGCCTTAAAAGCCAAATCCTCAGATCTCTCTTTTCTGCCAGTTCCCAAAGGAGTAACAGAGGGAAAATGTAAGAGGAAAAGGGGCTGCGATCCTAGCCCTGTGTTTGACTGCCTTGCTGCCAGTCGATGGCTAGAGAAAGTCCACCTGCAGACAAGAAAAAAAGACTATTAAATAAACTCTGATGTAGCTGGAAAGTTTATGGCGGCTCCTCTTCACCCAGAACCATCTCGGGGTTATGAGATCTGCTGGGGACCAGTCCAAGTCCATCCCCTCCCAGTTCTCCCAGGCCTCACCCTCAAAGTCAGACCTTGATGAAGTAAAAAGGTCTTCAAGAGCACCCAGAACCTGCTCACGGCAGCTGGGCTGCACGGCCACACCGTGGAGCTGGAGCTGCTGAGCACCGACGCTGCCTTGGCCAGGACACCAGGACGAGAACGTGCCAGGCGCCCACAGCAACACCATTAACCGAGGGTTTCACACGGGGACTTCAAACCCTTTCCAACTTGTTTGAGAAAACTGGATCCCAAAAGTCCATTTTCATGAAAATGTATCTCCAGAATAACAAACAGCATCAGCAGTTTTAAGCTCTGTGTTGCAAAATAATTCTGTAAGCCAGAAGTGTCATTAGCTTGTCAGTGACTAAGAAGGCAGCCCATTTCTGATCGCTTTTAACCAAGCTAATCTCAGCCTGAAAGCTTCAGGAATCTAAATAACTCTCGTTTCACAGAAGTTTCATTTCATTCTCATGCTGAAAATAATATACATAAACCAAGTTCATGTCTACACATTTGCATGACTTTATAATAAAAGTTGTGTTTATATTCTTAACATCTGTTGACATACACAGACTTTGTAAACCTGGCATAGATTTTAAAGACACAGAATTTTCCATGCATCATGAACATTATCTGTGAGAAGCAATAAAAAAAAGCAATGAATACATTAATCATACCAATATCATCTGCAAAACATAAATCTGAAATACCTTTCATGTCAGCTCTTTTTTTTTTTTTTTTTTTTTTTTACACACCTGATTTTATGCCATCTGTAAAAGTGCAGAATGAAGATCACTGAGGAAATTATATTTCTCAGTTCTCTGATTTTTACTGAATACTCACACTTTATATACTGTAAACAGAAGATTTATTGCATGAAATAAAAGAAGCTGTACCTAGAAGTTTGCTCTTTTCATTACAAGACTAAACTCTCCCATACTACAAAGCAGGTAAATACCTCTAGTTTTGTCATGTGTTCCCTGAGTTGCAATAAACATTATTTACTTAGAGTATTATAACTTCAAGTAAGCATACACATGCATCAATTCATTTCAATTCATTTCCAGCTTCAATTTCTAAAAAGACAAATACTTGCTCTCTACCACCCAGCTCTGAGTATCCTAGCTGGAAATCACAAATTAAACCCTCCCCTGGGATTGTGACTCCACCAACAGCTTCTGCTCTCTGCAACTGCAAATGATGGCACTTCATCCGTTTTCTAAAAAAAAAAAAACAGTAAGTGATATTCTGCCTTCAGATATTCACAAAACACCTTGATCCCAACTAGAGCTACAGAGAGAATCCGATCTCTGCTTGCTTTCCCTGCTGGATGCACCATGTGTTGCCATGAAAATGTTACATTTTGAAGCCAGTTCCCAACTTCTGCTGACACCATTGTCATGTTCTCCCTTAAAAACAAGGAATGTGTGAGGGGCAAGCTAGAAGGGAACACAGACTGCACCAATATCTTCCAGGCAATAACGTGGCTTGCTTTTTTTTGACTACCATTTCTAAGGGGATATGTACTGGAAGTATAAACATCTACTACTGCATAACCACTTACTAATATGTCTATTTAAATAAACAGTTTCCTATACATGCATGTTTATTAATCTTCAAGTTAGAAAGACATATGAATACCTATGTAATTTGTGAGACAAATCTACTGGAGTCAAAAAAAACAAAACAAGAGAAGAAACGGCCAAAGCAATGGATTTTCCAGCTACCTGCTGGCAGGGTATGCTGATTTGCGGATTTGTCTCTTGATACGTCTGCCAGTACAGTAATGCATCTGATCAAAGTGATTTAACATACTTACAGTATGCAAAAATATTTTTCTATTAACTCTTAAAAAAAATAATTTCTAGCCTGCTGAAGCAGCAAGGAGTCCAGCTGGGCCCTGTCAGGGACACTGTTTCATGAATATTCCTAGTCCAAAGGATGAAATCTCAGCTCCTCTTCCACAGGTTTCTTTTATCTTATCAAGGTCAAACCTGCTGCTCTCTCTTGGTTCTTCCAGTTCTCCTGGCTGCCTTCACTTGTCACCAAGATTTCATGCGAGCTTCCTCTCCTGAGCTCAGCTCCTTTGCTGCCCCATGATTTGTTACACGATATGGTTTAATTTGTTCTATATTAACTTTCAGGTTTAAAGTGCAATCCAGGAACAAAACACACCGAGGACTCTGTGCTCACAGGAACAGCCCTGTCCTACTTGTGAGCTCAGTTTTGTTTTCTCTGCTCCTTTTACCTCGCTCAGAAGGGCCTGGGAGCACTTCTCACGTTCCCTCTACTTGTTTGAGCTTCCCTCACTATGACGCTACTATTGGAAAGAGCAAAGAGAAAGAGTCAGTGTTGCAAATCGTTGTTTATCTAGCTTACTATTGATTTCCTAAAGATCTCTGAGCTTACAGCACAGCCATGTAAATAAACAGTTCACAGCTCCCTCTTAGTCCCTACATACACCAACAAATACCAGTCTGGGGTTCTGCTGCGTCCTTCCAGTAGTGGAGGAAGGACCATCTTACCAGAGCAAGTCACCTTAATAAAACCCTGTTTCCCCTCACACCCAGGAACGCACCACTTACAAAAAATAAATAGAATGGGAATTGCTTTCTTTCACTTCTCTATTCAGGCTGTTTTCCAATACTGTAAATATTAGAGAAGTAAATAGTATTCACTCGTAACATAGTTCACTGTTACTTCAACCAGAAAAAAAAAAAAGAAACTTGAAAATATCTAAATTTAAGGCACAGGACTAAACGGAAGAGCAACAGCAGAGATAAGACACATCAGAGCAAACTTTCAAAAGAGGTCAGCACACGAATATAATTGAAATGGTAACCACATGCTATAAGTATTCATCTTATGGCAATAAATCTTAAATCTGAACCTAAACATGCTAAATAGACTATCTATATGAAGGGTGTAAATAAATATTATTCTTAATTTTAGTTCTGGGGAGAAGGTTTCTGTTCTTACACTTACCCATCTTTTTTCCAGTGCATACCAGAAAAAAGAAATCACACTATCCAACAACTGAGTTTTCGATTATTATTCTAGCAGTGCTAATAATTAAATGAAAAAAAAAGCAGAATCAAATATTATTTGTCTAATCCCATAGTACCAACCCTGACTTTGACCTCAATATTGTAAGTAAGAAAATGTGATATTAGAATATATCTACCACACAAATACAAAATGGAATTTATTTACTCCATCTAGCAAGATCAGAATCAGAGAACAATCCACCTAGGCAAATCCAACAGTTTTTGCCCTCAACAGGACACTTCCAAATTTCTGAATATAAATATTTTCCCATCAAGATCACATGGAAATTAAACTAATTACATTTCCTTTATATTAAAAGTGGTATATAACAATAATTACCTGATTAAAATTTTTGAAATTGAACTCTTTGTAGATGGCATCTCTTTCACCTAGCTCAGACCAGCCTGAAGCTTTAAGATCCAGTAAAACTTGGTTCCTTTCCTCTGTTGTCAACCAGTGAGACTGTGAAGACTATTAAGGAGAAGAAAAAAAAAGCAAGTAAGAAACATTCCACCAGTGAGGCTGAAGTCCTGTTTTATACAACAATAAGAAAACCACATGATGAAATTGTGGTTACGTATTGTAGAAATGTAAATGAAGAAATAAGAGGTGTAAAAAAAAAAATCACTATATGATTTGTTAGTTTTGATAATTTCTCAGACCAGCATAATTCAAATTACTTGAAATAACCAAGAAACATTGTTTCTGTTTGGTCCATTGAGCTTGGCTATATGTTTTTGCATTGAATTGCAGATGGGTGATCGAGTCTTACAAAACCAAACACAGAGACCAGCATACCTGCACCCTACAGTCTGTTCACCTGTATTATCCAGATGCTGTAACACTTGAACTAATTTCCATTTATTTATTTTGCCATGTAAATAAGATTATTTACATTGTACACTGAATGTACAATTATAAGAGGCTAGAGGGATGTATCAGGGGAATATCTGTATTTTAAAAGATGAAAAAAACATAAAATACGAGATTGCATTAAAGAAAACTTTACTTAGGAATAGTAAAATGTAAAATAGGTTTACAAATAGCACGCATTTCAGAAGCTTAAAAGCAAATGAAAGGTATTTTTTTCCACTGACAACATAAAAAAAGAGACAATACAAATACACACAGCTGCAAGTTATAGAGTCTAGTGCTTGTATCAATAACAGCACTCATACACATGTCCAATTTTAAGCAAAATGAGTCCTTCTAAACCCAAGGGGAGCACAGACTTAGCAGATTATACCATCTGCTTAAATATCTCAGTGTCTAAAAAGAGATCTGAAGATAGAAGGGTCTATAGGTTACTTTGAAAAGGTCTGATATTTTTCCTAGCACCTGAGGCTAAACATCCAAGTGATTAACTACAGACTGCATATTCTAACAGACCGGTCTCAAATTCACTCTGTAAATGTAATGATTTAACAGGATGATGTTTTCTCCCTCACTGAACAAAATTCAGTTTGTTTGGCCTTTATGAATGCTAGCAGGCTATCATAACCACGCAAACCCCTGCTGAAAGTCAAGGAGCACTTCAGCACCAGGCCACCAATAACACACAGGAGGTCTGCAGATATTGACAGCAAAGCTCTTCTGTTCAAATTTGTGTCTTTTGCCTTTTTTTTTTTGACAGTTACATGTGCGGTTATTTCATTAGAGAAGTCCGTGTCTTTGCCTTCCAGCCACCTTCTTGTCCCACGTACTTGCAAAGGGATCTGACGGTGCTAATGGGCACAATTGGGGTTTCCGTGAGCGCGGGTCGGTCTGAGCCCCTCTGCCACCAGATGGTGCTGCACGCCAAAGCTAACACAGCCTTGGAATATTAAATTATTAAATATCTGAGACAATATCAAAATATAAAGCTAATAAATATTTAATGCAATATTAAAATATTAAATTATTTAATGCAGTATTAAAGCACATGTAAATGTAATTAATTCTAGCTGAACAAAAGCCTTTAGGATTGCTTTTTATTACCAAATCTTTATCTCACAGAAGAGAGTAGCAAATGCACAGGCACTGCCAAGGAGCAGCCAACTGAAGCCTCTGTAATTTTCAAGAAGCAAAATTTTCATTAATAATAAGAAAAAAAAAAAAAAAAAGGGGGAAGTCACTCCAATAGCAGCACTTACAGGGGTTATGTTCAATAGCACACAGACATCCTAACACACAGGTTTTACAGTCTCCAAACTGAACCGATTTAGGGCCTTTACTCCTCAGAACTAACACTGCAGGCCCACAAGAATAAAGTGGCGGTTTGATGTCAAACGTGTATTGTTATCACAACACTTTGTAAGTTTAGAATTTCTTTTTATTTTTTTTTCCTTCAAATTTATTATTTGCCAAGAGGTGAAATGAGTAGATGATTTAAGAAAATTCTGGGAGGTTTCGTAGCAGAGTGCAGGTTTTGGGCTCCTCAGGAATCGGTGCAAGGTTCACTCTCCTGCTCACCAGCAGCAGTTTGGCTGGGTCAGTTCCAACATTTCAGTTACCTTTCTCAGGCCCTGCTTAGGCCACAGAACCCAAAGAGACAATTTGGTGCTTTAAAATTAAATTACATATTTCTTCATATAGACAAGGAGATTAAACTTGACCTAGACCTGGGAAGGGGGGTGGGGGAGGAGGAGCTGAGCTAAAGGAAAAAACAGAGATTTAACGGGGGACATCAGAAATTAGTGGAGAATATTTGGTATTTGAGGGCCAAGATATGAACTCTGCATATACATGTAATCACTACTTCATATAAAAAATATATATATGTGTATATATATATACACGTATGTATATACATATATGTATATTTACACACATACACCCAGAGAAAGGCTTTGCCTTAGATATCAACAGACCTTCAATGCATTATTGGAGTCCTGATGCAAAACTGCTCAGCAGATTTCAGTAACGTGTACATCATCTCTCTGTACCTATACCTATCCACACCTATCGAACACAATATAAATTTAAAAATATACATATACGGGTATATATGTACATATATACACAAACACACACACACATATACACATACACACACACAGTAGTTTAAAAAAAATAAAAATCATCAAATCGGAATTTCTCCGCTCGGTACTGGCTGAAATGCGGAACTTTTGGGGGAAAAGGTCTCATTTTCAGGGTCCGCCCCCGCGGGCCGCGTTGAGGTCGCGGGGCC
>VZSV01000078.1:781969-793462 GCA_013398735.1 Nothocercus julius
CGGCAGTGGCTCCGGCGGGGACGGCGGAGCCCAGCCAGGCCAGCGCGAGCGCCAGACGCCACATCCCGCCGCGGTCTCCCGGACAACGGCCACTTCCGGCGCGGAGCTTCCGGCGCTCCACTGACGTGCACGGCCCCGTGGACGGTGTGCGGAGGCGGAAGGCTCGGCTGCCGCCATCTTGTAGGGGCGGAGCTGCCGCCATCTTGTGGGGCGGGGCGGCGGCTGCAAGTAAACGCCTGCCTTAAATATAAATATATGATTTTAGTGAGTGTTGCGGCTCAAGGAGTAATTCTTCAGATTTGCCCATCAGGAAGGTTACTGGCGCCGCCGTCTGTTTTTCCTGCTGCTGCAGGTCACGGCGTTTCCGTATCGTGCCACAGGCGCCGGGGAGCAGTGAGGTACCCAGGGGCAGTGCAGCCCTCCCTCGCCGCAGGTCTCAGGTGAACAAGCGTCACAAATGCTCTTCAGGTAAAAACATCGTCCCTAGGGGAGTACAGGGAAAAATACTTGAGGTGAGGCAGGAAAATAAAAAAAATAACGAATTCATTTGAGGGCCCAGACACTACAAATTATTAAAAACAATGTTTACAGACACAGGCCCTTGGGACGCTATACTGGTAGCCGTGCTATACTATTAAGCGCTTGGTAATTTGCAGCCTTTCATGCTCCTGGAGCTCCTGGAGCATCATTTTAGTGTTGCTCTAAATTTATCCAGGTGCCACAGCCTTGCACCAAGGGAAATGTCACCCCCCAGCCTTGACAGGATGTTGTGACTGGTCATTTTTATGGCACACTGTGTAATTCCCGCCCAAAGCAGGTTTTATTATAGCACCGTGACGCAGCTGCAGGCGCTTGCTGTGAGGAGTTCAGGTAGCAGCCGTGCAATTTTCTGATTTCCTAACGACAAAAAAGAAACCCAGACTCATATAGACCGGTCTACCTGTTTTGACATGAGAGGACAGATTCAGCCTGCCACATTTTCAGTGGCCCATCAAGTCTAAATTTAAACCTCCAGCCAGACTGAAATAGGGGGTAAAAGCCATTTAACTACAGCCATTTTATATACATACAGACATACATATATAAACACACACACACACACATACACATATATATATATATATATATATACACATTCCACATGAACACATCAACCAAAGCTCCCAAGATGATAGGCAAGATAAATATTCTGGTGTTTCTTTCTAGGAAAAAAATAAATCATTCTTGTCACAGCATTACTTACTTGCTGTCAGTTTAAAATTCAAGCTTGAGGGCTGACTAGTTGGATCATTTTGAGTATCAATACACTCCTTCAGCTGCTAGTACCTTCCCCCCCTTTTAACTCTATTCCTTGAAACTGTCAGCAACAAACAGGAGAGATCTGCATCTGTCAAGAAGTGAATGAGCACTACAAATTAGGTGAGGGGAATTACACACACATAATGTAAAAAGCAAGGCACTGTACATGCATAGAAATATAGATGTCAGAGGGCTTTACTACAGAAATTCGGTTTTGGGTTTTACTAGGGAACACTTTCTCATCATAGTCCAACTATCCTTTCTCAGAGTGCGTATTTCTTTGCTTGAAAAAAATTCCTGCTCCAAGTCCAATTTGCATTCATATTAATACAGAAGCCAGAATAGCCTAAGGATGTGACATAAGCAAGATCTGCATTTAAGAGAGAGAATACTTAATGAGACCAATTGATATGGACCAAGTGGAAAAGCTTCAAAGCAAATACACATAAGGAATCCAAGTTTGTACAGACTAGTAGGAATCAACTCCCCCATTCCAGTTTTATTTTTCAAATTTGGGCAAAGTAGAACATTCAATTTTAAAATATTTTTTTTTCTTTCTCTCTCCTGGGCATGCACTGCGTTTGGTTTCCAGCTCTTGGCTCTGCGTCATCAGACTCCAGGTTCTCTCACGAACCAGAGCCCTGGCTGGTCTTGGATCTCTGACACAAGTGATGATATTTCAAACCTTAAAAATAACACACAGTTTTCCGGCCATATACCTACATCTGAGACACTTCTGTGGATCTAATCCAAACAGAATACTCTTCCCAGCTTGACAGAAAACCAAAGGTTTATATAGCATTGCATTTTTTTGGTCACCATATAAAAGTAATGCACTAATGAAACAAATATTAACACCCTATAATTACAGATACTCAGGCTATATATTAAGTTACAACAAGGGTACTATGCCAGTAATTACATATTACAGACAAGGCATAATAATTTATTATTATGTCTACTAGTTCTGTTACAAAACTGTTTTCAGTGGCCCACATTTTTCTTTTTTTTTATACCCAATGCCTATTTTCAAGAAAATGCCCATTACAATGTTTTTATAATCTACTTAATCTGGGAGACCTTGGAAAGAGCTCTGTTAGGGAAGGGTCTGAAATTTAGCAGAGAGCAGGATTTGATTTAAAATGAATCTTTTGTGGCACCCATGAATAACCAGCAGAATTCGGTGGTCATTTGCGCATCTTAGGTTTCAGGAGCTGATTTCCTTCAAAATTTCCATCACACCAGGGAAGCTCCTTCAGAGGCAACATAATCAGACCATGGTCTATAAATAAATAGAGTGAAGGAATAAATAAATAAATGCATTGACAGCAGCACAGAGATTAGGTGGACAAAAACATGATTTAAGTATTCATGTCAGGAGTCCCAGGTTGAGGTTGGCCAGGCAAGGTTAACTTACACCTACATTTGGGATGCTTTAATTTGTAATCTTTGTGTTCTCTTAGCATGGCTGCAGTTGAATATTTGTGTTTAAAAATATGACCACTTTAAGCAGTATATTCACATTTTAGTATTGTGCATATCTCAAAGGCCCACTCTAAATAATCAAATTCACACTAATTATTATCATGATTTTTTTTTTTTCACTAATTAGAACAAGCTTTTGCGGTACAAAAAAGGAAAACATGAAAGGCAAGAAGATTTATCTGCCTCAGATCATTTTAATAACACTTAACAATTCCGTAGCATTTTTTTGACTTCAAAGTATTTGAAAGTTGTTAACTAATGATTCCTTCCAGCAATGCTGCAAGATAAGCAGATATTTTTGCCATATTTGTCCTGACGTGAAAAATGAGACTCCACCATCCTTAGGCCATACAGGGAGTCTGGGCAGGAGCCAGCGGCGAACACAGAGCTTTTGGGCTGCCAATCCTGTACGGCCAGGCCACACCTCGCTCTTAAATGTTAAACAACAAACACAGAGCCACGGGCAGAATCCTGATAAAAACAGCAAGGCGTGCAAGCCCGCAAGGCAATCCCTTACTTTCAGGCATTGCAGCTTCAAGTGGTAACTGCCAAGAATGATTTTCATTTGTCTTGCTATGGAAACACACTCTGATGACCCAGCATATTTAACAAGTACAGTTTCACTCATTCACAGTAAATTACTTGTGTTTCTTTAAGAGATCCTAGAGACAGGTACTCCACAAAAGCTTAAGAAAACGCCAGTGCTGCCCCAAAGAAAGCCCTGGCGTCTCATCATGCACATAAATAAAACTTTAAGGCAGTAGAGTCCTCCATTCTTAACAAAAACTCCTTGAAGATGTCCCTGCTAGCAGAGCTAATGCTCCAGCATTGCTGTAAGCCATGTCAAAAAGCTGTCAATCCTCGTCTCTCGGCATGAATAAATCATAAAGTGGTTCTGTCACCTGAAACTCTGCAGAGTTCTTTCCTTTTTTTATTGCTCGTTATGTGGCAGAGAACACAATGGCCTTGCAAGGAGTAAAGCACCTTCCAGCCTCGTTAAAAAGCCTGTATCATCCTATAATTTTTAAATGACTTAACATCTAGTACTTAAGGCTTCCTTAAAACTAAGAAAATAAACCTTTTTTTTTTCCCCCCAAGGAACCACATCCAGGAACTAATTGGATGCTGGACCAGAACGTGGCAGACTGTGGTCCACTTTAAATATATCCAGTCATTTTCAAAGCCAAATACCCAGAACTACCAAAGCAGTTGCTGTCAATGCGGCCTGACACAGATAGCTTTCTTTTTTGGGTAAGAAACACTTAAAAGTCTGTACAGTAACTAAAATAGCATCTAAAATGATTCATACCTGTCCTTATTCGGGGCCTTTGGAAGTAGATGGAAGGGAATATGGATGGTGCTGGCGAGCCAGAAGGAGCAGCCCTAGCAGCTCAGGGGGCAGTTTCTCATAGGGGAGGGCTGCTCACTTAGCCCCACAGTTGCTGAAAATATGAAGCAAACTAACATGGAGTTGGGTGCTGAGTAGAGCCTACTCTCTAGAGTTGCTTACCTGTAAATAAATACTGGAATATGGGTTGGATACCGCAATAAATGTACTACATCCATCACTGACTAATGAGTAAATCACCACTATCCCACCTAAGTTCAGTCCATAAACTCTCAAGTTGATTTTGATGGAAGAAATCCTTCCTTCTTCTCAGATTTGAGTGCAAGTGTAAGAAAATTAAGTTACTATAGTCAAATTTTTGATTCATAAAAAAGAAAAAGCAACACTGCTCTATTTAATAATACATTGCAATTTGGTGAATGATGTAGTCAGATTCACTCACACTTTAGTAAGGCAAGGGAAAAATGAACAGGCCATTGGATTTAAGTGAAGTCTATACAAGTTGCATGGTAGCATTTTCATGTCAGTTTGTCACTTAAACCATAAATGAGACAGCAGGAGAGTAAACAGCAGCACCACCGTGTCTCCCTTTACCAGTTAAGCTAAGTGGTCTCACACGTTTTCAATAGACATTTTAAGATGCAATTTAAAATATAGCCAAAAAAAAAAAAAAAAAGCCAGAGAACAAAAGAGAATTAGGTTTTAAAGTATTAACTTTATTAATAAATATACATCCATATGATGATGTAAATACAGATCATGAACACTACTCCATTCCCATACACATAATTGCACACGAGTAGCTCAAGTTCATGGACATAAAAACATACACAGTATCTAATCAGGCTTTTTACAGCAGAGGACAGGGTGCCGATACTAGTCATTTAACAGATTACTGTTTCCCCCAAAGTAAACCTGTGGAAAAGCAAATGGTGAAAGATGAAAGAATCACAAAGTGGTTCAATTTTCAGAATACAGATTTACCTATTTGAAAAAAAAGAATAATCATAAGGAAAAAGGTCTAGTCTCTACAAGAATCATAAATATATTATAGCAGTGTTAAAATATATGCATTAAAATAGAGAAGAATAAACGTCTTTTGGGGTCAAAAATGAAGCCTGCAGTTTGCAGTTTGATTATTATAAACTGTTTCAACTGTCACTCTAGGGATAGCATGAAACTTTATTATACAAATGACAAAGAAAGCAGAGTCACAGCTAATGAAACCATCAGACAAAAGACTTCACATTGCTCTGCCTTTTAAAGCTCTTCAAAAATGGGGGAGAGGGTAAATTCTGATCTGAATTACTCTGCGTATTGCAGTTGCAAGGAATCCTTTGCACAGACACATCACTTTTCACTGACAAAGCTTGGTTTTGCCCTGACTGAACTCCAAGATCTTTTGGATGAAATGAAAATATATTCATTCAGAACAGAAATCTTTAATGGCTCTCAGTACATAGTTACTTTGATCACTTTAAACTAAATCGAAGATATAAAGAATATTTCTTTAATGACAAAGCTAACTGCTGATTTTAAAAATACTATCTTTGCTATCAAAGTTAGCCACTTCCGATGGTATCTGTATTTTTTTCTGTCAAAATATGGTGCTAGCATCTTGAATATGTCCAGTGCAAGACTTTATAGTAGCAAAATTATTTGGTTTTAAAGTTTAAGTAAATTTAATCAGAAATTGAATAGTAGTTACTATATGTATATTAAACAGTGAACTTGTATAGTATCATTAAGGAATAATAGCAAGCTAATACATTTCATTTATGTTTAAATAAGACATGTTAGAAACTCGATAATTAAAAGAACTTATTAAAAACAAACTTGACGTGTAGATCATCTTCCAAACAGTGTTAATACACAGCAGTGATCCTAGCTTATGAAGAGCTGAATTATGATACGCGATATAAAATAAGCAATTTACCTTACAAGAATCTTTATGCTGTGGGAAGGAAAAGGCCAGTTCTCCCATTGGTAGTAATAAAGTTTAGGCAATAACATGCTCTTTCAGTGTTTGTCATGGAAAGACAGTGTTAAAAAAGCACAATGTATTTTGTAGTTTATATATATATATATATAGGCAAAGCAAAAGTATTTGAAAATTCCATTCATATTTCACTTTGAATCTTTTAACTTTTTTGCTTCCCCTCACAGCATGGCACCAGTAAACTATAGTCAAATATAAAATAAAGCCAAAGCAGGAAATGCCCTGCAGGGCACTTCTGGTCTCCTTGCTAAGTATGGGGTGCCAAGTAACCTTCTAGAGACTCTTTCCTGCTCTATGCTCGTTTCCCAATTGACAGTGTTAATTGTTTTTACTGGGATTATATTTCATCTGACATTATTAATAAACACTGTAATGAACAGAAACTGCTTAGATGATTTCATTACTTCATCAGCATACTTGAATACAAAACTCATTATACTAGCAGAACATTAATACATCTGCATTATCTCCTGACACACAGCACAGCACCATTGAGTAGATGCACAAGTGAGAAGGAAACGGGAGCAAACAGGATACGCAGGAGGAGGTAAGTGGAGTTTCTCCAAGGTACGGTGGTGACATGCAACACGTTCCTTGCCAGCGAGGTGGGACGCTCCTGTTGTTAGTACATTCAGCTGAAGAGGACTGCTTTCCCAGCTGAGTTCAGGAAAGAGCTTAAAGCAGTCTTTGTTGAAAAATCATCTGATTAAAAACAGCCAATACAATACAGATCCTGAGGGTGAATTAATTCACGTCAACATTTTGCATGTGTCAGAAGTTACATCATTCTGAGAAAGATTGCTGAATTTCATACTTGCAAGTTTCTTGAGGAACAGAAGGTCTAACTGGATTTCGTAGCTTCAGCAAGGAGAAACTACATTTTAGTAGCAGTTTAGCTGCCGTTAGTTTATATATTGACTAAGGAGCCATCCAGTATAGTTGAGGTTCATTGTCTTAGTTGCCAGTGCATACAAAGTCCCCCCAAAACAATTCAACACACCTATCGTAAAGTACAGCATAAAGTCCAGCTCATATGTGTTAGGCATCACTGGAACACCTGAAGGCTTGCTGCTTTTTTCCTGATAAGAAAGGTATGAAACATCACATCTGTTTCTCAACTTGTCATCACTGAAATCAAGAGTTCTCATCAAAACGACAGCAGGCCAGAATAGCATTTATGTTAACAAAAATTAGCAATACCGTTAACTCATTCAGCACAAGCTCTAAATAACCCAAAATATCTCTGCTCCCTAGAATTTGAAGACTTTATGTGCCCCCCCGATATCTGAAGTTACAAATTTATCATAAATTTATATTATACTTAAAGGAACTTAATTAATCTTTCTTCCAGATGTAAGAAGCTTTAATACCAGTAAAATAAGTTTAGAACAAACAATATGTAACACTGAGGATTTTTTGAAATATAAAGTATATGCACATGTTACACATGCACATTCTCACTCGCCCACACTTAAAAAAAAAAAAAAAAAAAAAAACACCCAATTGAAAAATGGAACGTTTCTTTTGGAAGCAGGGAAGGTTTTAGTTTGAGTCAAGAAAGGTATTTATAGTTAACCAACAACGTATTTTTTCAGCTTACATGCATAGGTGAATTCCTATGAACTACTTTATATCTGGGGTCTAGCAGTGCAGTAAACTGCATCCTGTTTGCACCAGCTATACAGTTCGCTTTTATAAATCATGAAAATGGTGTCCTTTGGTAGATATATAAGCTTCCATAACTTAAATATAGTATAAGTGTCAAACAATGAGATAACTGTATTTCTAGGAATATCTGGAGAAACTAAGTCTGAAAATTTGGCAACAGTGTCTATTTAAAATATTTAATTTGTAAACATTATAGATTAATAGTTTAAAAGCTATTAAACAGCTGCCAGCTAAGCACAGACTTTAAAGGCAAAAAAAAACAGTGTAAATAGCTATTTACATATTTAAGAACATACTGTTTAATATTAACCAAGTATGTAACTAGAATTGACAGTACTTATTTCTTATAAAATATTTCAGATTTCAAAGAATTATTTGTGGTTTGGTAGATGTGCTATTAGGCATTTTAAAAATCACACAGCAGAATCCTATAACAGCATAAAGAAAAGAAGAACCATCATCTAAAGGCAAATTAGCTTGTATTCATAAGGCGCTGTGAAGCTGTAATGTGCTATACAAATGCTAAGTTGCATTTAATATTTTTAAAAATATTTTTGGAACATTAGTTGAAATTGACTTAATGCTACAACTTTAGAAATAAGAGCCACCTGAAACCAGCACTTCAAAAAAGGTTCTTAAAAGTTTCTAAATATCTATTTGAGGTCTGTATAAGCTCCTGCAGAAGTGGAAAATGTATCTTGCTTTCTATTCTTTCCTATTAAAAGCACAGAGGATCTCAGAATTTTGCAGTTGCTCCTAGTCAAACAGTCATGAATCTTCTTTTTTTTTTGCCTTGATCAAGTAGGACCTTATCTGAGTAAGTTCTTTCTTGTGGCATATGCCACATCATGAACCAGTAGCCAGTTAATTCTATCCTTATTTCAATTACTTAATGCATAACCACACAGCTAGATTTACCAGAAAGTGAACGTAAAATTGAGGACATAAGCATTACTTAAAAGTATACACACCAAGGCATATGTGTCATTTCAGATTCTTAGAAATTATGATTTAAAGGAAAAAAAAAATCTTTATACCAGTGCCCTCACAATGTTGCTTTTAAAGTTAGTGAACTGCACTCATAGGCTATGGCATTATTTGAATAAAAATAAAATTTAGAGAGTCATAATTCTGGAAACACTACAACAAAATGCAAGAAACATGCCAAAATTCAGAGTAAAGCGGATTAGTAAGGAACTACTAACTCTTTTCGTTCATTCATTAGGCTGTTTGATTTTGCCACTGGTTTCACCAGGGGCATGTACTCCTCTGTTATGCACCATAGGGTAGGGAAAAGCTGCACTGCCACAAGTATAACTTAGATTTGCAAGCCGTGAGAGAGCTTTAATGCTACCTGGAGGTCTGCCTGGGCTGACTTTGTATCCCGCTGCTTTAGTTGTACCCAAGGGTCTGCCTGGACTTGTCTTAAATCCAGCTGCTTTGGTGGTCCCCAGGGGTCGACCTGTGCTGGTTCGGTACCCTGCTGATTTTGTGGTCCCTGATGGCCTCCCACGTTTGCCAGATCGGTTGAGGTTTTTCTTCTTCTTCAGTTCATCTTTTGTCTCTATATTCCTGCCACTTGTGGTCTGCAAGTGGGACTCATTGAGCGCATCTTGTCTCTGGCAGGCGATGGGCTTGTGGCCGACCGCGTGGCCGTATTTGCTTTGCTGGCTGGCATACAAGTCAAATTGCTCAGCAGCTCTCACGCTGTCTTCGTTAAGGCAAGAGCTCTTGCCGGTCCCACAGAAAGCTGCATTGCCGCTGGCAACAGGGTGCATCATTTTCTACCAAAAACAAGAGAGACAGATATGTATCAATGCATAATAATACTGCAGCCTTCCACAAGAAAGAATCTTTCAGGAACTACCTCTACTTGTTAAGATTAGTCAACTACTTTGACTATTCTTAGCAGCCTTGATGTCAGTAAATTAGCTTTTTAGATAAAAGCGAGCTTTCATTTGAGGGTTTGCGCTGCAACCTTTCCACCATTAAAAGTGACTATCTAAAATAGTATTATTCAGACACATATAATTAGGGAAGAAGTGCATTAAATAAATGAACAAAAGCATCTCAGCGACCAGGAAAAACAATTATTTGTTCACTCACTGTGATTTCAAAACCTTTCTAACTGAATTTCATCTAAATTTTAGCTGTCCTAGCTGCAAGATTAACTTATCATATGTGCGCCAAAGAAAATACAATACAAGCCCCTTGAATTAGCCCTCTGAAGATTTTTTACTGCAGCAAATTACTAAAATATGATCACTTTTGTTGCTTCCTTTGAAATTATGTAAGAAACATAATAGTTAATAACATAACAGCGCCAAAGTTTCGGAAAGCAGAGGTATAAAGTTATCCCAGTAAAACACAGAAGATGCCAGCTTGCAGAAATTTCTACATTACTGTCCCAATTAGAAGAGCAGGTGCAGATTGCCAATAATACCAGCTCAGTGGTAAGAAGCCAGCATGACCTGTACAGATGCATATGTCAACAATACTGCAAAACACACGAGACCAATGCCAATAATAGTTTTATAGAACCTGCATTTTTTTTCGTAAGCTGAAGCAACTTCCTTTGTGCTCAGCTACAGCCGCTGGAGGTAGAGTGCCTGCACCTCTGCTCTATCTGCACGTTAGGGCGCATTAACTCTGATTCCTATGGATGAAATGATGTCCAGCTGCTAGAAACCACGTAAGGCCATGGTCATCATCACAAGCAACTGTCTCTGCATCAGCTGCTTACACTGAAGACAGTTATACCAAATCCCTTCCGCATGTCTACTGGGACAGAATCACACGCACACACAAATATATGCTACTGCTATTCTCAAGCTTTTATAGTATTAACAATTCTAAACATGCACTGCATATTTACTGATTCAGGGGGCAAAAATACACTCAAAAAGTAACAAGAGGACATTTTAACCCATTCAACTCTACTGACTCTACAACTTAAACACGCTGAAAATACTCCGCTTAAAACAGTAACATTTAACCATGCTGAAGACAAGCAATCCAAACAGCATCTGGCACTTCCGGAACATTTCTGTGCCTTAGAGTTATGTTTAGTAGGCCAAGTAGCTGTTCCTGTGGAAAATTTCTCTAGTAGATAAGGCCTAGAAAACTTACTATATTTTTCCAAAACTAGAACTGAAATAAATTCAGCAGCCTACAGCTGAATTCTGTAGCAACCAAAGTTAAATTCTACCACTGACTACTGATTTTCTTTTATTTATATTTATTTTATTTTTTTAATTTTTCATTTACCCAGGGGTATGTCACAGTTCCCTTTTCTTCTGCTTACAATGGTTACATTTCCTGTTCGAACATTAATTTTATCTTGGCTTGTAAGATGCGCATATCACAGTGTATACATTACTCATGTGCAAATATATGAATATGATTTTATTTCAAATATTGAAATTATGATAGTGATATAGGTTAAGTATTGCATGGTTCTAGCAGAGCTTAGCCAAGTACAACAATTCTGGTTTGCTGAATGGGGTCACGGTGGAACAAATGTGAAGCTACTGCTATTGCAGATGCTCACTAGGAAGCGAAACAGCTAAAAATAAATAGCAGTCCTGCACTTACCAAAAAAAAAAAGCAAGCTGCAGACCAAGAGAACAATTTTTTTTTGTACAGTCATAAGTTAAAAAAAAGCTTAATATTTTCTACACTAAGTAGCCAAAAA
>VZSV01000078.1:811501-827024 GCA_013398735.1 Nothocercus julius
TTAAAAAAAAAAAAAAAAGATCTGTTCTTATATGTGAAAAATTTTGAGGTCAACATTTTCAGTATAAGCAAGATCCTCTGATGGAGAGCTTTGTAAAAATAACACGTGAGTTCTAGGAAAGAGCTTTTATGTGAATTCTGATAGGAGCCAAAGTGCCACTTACACAGTGGGCCTTTCCCCAACTTGTAGTACTTACAGCCTTCTGCTGGTCTTTGAAGTCAGCCCAGAGCTTCTCCAAGTCAGTAGGAATTGGATTCCCAGACAACTCCAAAGCCTTAATGATATCACCAGCATACCGTGCTTGATCCTCAGTAATGAACGTGTATGCATATCCCTAGGCAAAATTAATTTTTAAAAAGGTAAAGAAAAATCTATAAAGACATTTTAACTTTACTGAAGCACTTTTGCAGAGATGCTATTGTTCTGGTCAACAGATACAGTCACGATATTCATGTATGCTTTCTTTATTTTTTTAACCTAACAACAATATAGAACAAATAATGTGATTTCCCAAAGAACTGATAAGGAAGTGATCAATCACAGATGGTAAAAGTCTTTCCTTCCTAAAAGAAGTCTTTCCTTTCAATCTGTCATGGTTATAAGTTTGAAAAGTAAATTTGTACACATTAGTAGGGCATATTTCCAAAAACGAAAATACATTTTTCAGCTACAAAATGGAATTTAAAAGGACATTCATACATCAGAAGAATTTGTAAACTGCAGTTTCTCTAGTATTCAAATTCAGTCTGTATTTCACCCATGAGCTCTCTAAAAACCTTAAAGACATTCTCAAGAAAAGCCCTCTTTCCATCAAAACATGAAATACTCTCCTCTATGGCTACCTCTTGTGATCACCTTATCAACAATAAACATGGCAAAATTTTCAGCAAAACACAAAACAGGCAACGGATTTTACATACTTTATTGCCAGCTCGTCCAGTTCGACCTGCTCTGTGCACATAATCCTCATAATGGTTGGGACAACTATAATTGACCACTAACATCAATTGTTTTACATCCAAGCCTCTTGCAGCTACAGATGTGGCCACTAGAAGTTTGCAAATTCCATTCTTGAAATCATTAATTATGCTGTCCCTGTCATATTGATCAATACCTGCAAGAAACCAGACAAAACAGTTGAGCTCTGTTGTTTATTGCTGTGTATTAGCTTTCTTGCACTAAATGAACAGTCATTTTGTGCTTACTGGTTACTATATTTTCAAGAACACTATGTTGTAAAGAAATACTTTAAGATGGACAATATTTTGGAGAGGCTTCCTCCTCCTAATCTACTTCTTCATTTATATCACTACTTTAGAATAGTAAAACAACTGCCATTATTGTGGGATCTCAAAAAAAGTTACATAATGCTCCCCATAAAATGCTCTTTCGGGTGGTTTTGCAGTAGCAAGTAGTCTAGTAAAGAGCTTTGGCAGAGAGGTACCAGCTCTCAGTTCACAATGCTGTTGCACAGAGACAGGATTTGGCATCTGATGACATGAAATATGTAACAGTATAGAATAATTAAGGAAAGCCCTGATGTCGGTTTGAAACTACAAAGCTTGGAAGGAATATCTAAAAAGGTACTATATAGAAATACACTCCTCTCGGTAATTAAAAAACAGCAATAATCTAATTTGAAGTTGTTAACATTACCTCCATGAAGAGACAAGCACGGATAAGCAGCTCTCATTAAATCTTTTAACAGACCATCAGCATGTTCTTGTTTATCTACAAATATGATAACTGATCCTTTCTCCTGGTAGAGTCCCAGTAGTTCAAGTAACTTCAAAAACTTGTTCTCCTCTTCTATGACAATCTGGAGAAAAAAAAAAAACAAAAAAACACAGAAAAGCAGAGTAGAATATAAGCTGTACCTTCAGCCATGAGACAAAATCAGGGGGCATAAAACATAAATTCAAGTAGCTTTACCTGTTGATTTATGCTATAACCATGCTTTGAAAACCTCTCCTGTGCTTTATTTTGTTAGTCAAAGAGCAACAGGAGACAGACTTAAAAAAAAAAACATTTCAAAGCACAAAACTCATTCCTATTTCAACCACATATATTTTTTAAAGGAAAATGTAGTCTGCTGGTGTTTGATATGTGATAAGACAGCACCACAATATCGCATGTTTGCAAATTAAAACAACTTCATTATCTCTTGAATCTAATAAGCTAAAAGCTGTGAATGAAGCAAACTCTACTGGCAATATAAAAAGGAATTTCTGTATTTTTAAACAATATTTACTACCACCACCCATCCTATTTCAACTGCTTCCACTGGCTACCATAGCTAGTTCATAAACAGTTACACATTAAACAGAAATGTCGCTTTTTAGAAGTTAATGACTTTAATCTTTCCTTTCAAACCCTTCTGCATTTTACTCAGAGATTTTTTGGTCATATGAGTATTTTCATGCTGTTCGGCTAATATATGCATCAATTCCATTTAAAATATTGGTAAATTTTTGTAAATCCTGCTTTTTTTTATATGACATTCCTTACAGCAAAAAAATTGTACCTCCCCAATTAATGCAAAAAGGAAAATAAATCTTATCAGCATAAAGGGACTTCATATATGTGAATATTTATATGAACATGTTAATTTTCCAAGTCAATGTGTCAAAGTGCTGCCAAGAAACAGAGCGAAAGAAACGGAAGAAGTGTGAAAAATGTGTTCAGTAAGGTCATCCAAAATTGAGAAATAAAAATGACCTGGGTGTATTTATTTTATATTTATATTCAATATTGCTGGAAATACTCTTTTGCACACAAATCAGAAGATAAACAAGCAGCTGTGTGATACTCACAACGTGTTGCTCCACATCAGAACAGACAACGCTTCTGCCTCCAACCTGCACTTCTATTGGTTTACTCAGGATCCTCCGAGCTAAAGCCTCCATAGCTCTGGGGAAAGTAGCAGAGAACATGACAGTCTGACGATCAGGCCTGACGTTGTCTACAATGCGCATGACCTGGTTTGAGAGAACGTTTCCAGTTAATACCAAAGTGCTGTAATTGAACTTAACACACGTACTCAGCAGTCTTCTCTAAAGGTAGAAGTTACCTAAAGCACACAGAACACTAAACATTTCTTTACAGGTTTTATCTTGGGGCCCTGGTACTGCTACTGGAAGACAAGCAAAACATGCTGGACTCAACAGGAGGTTGAGTAGCAGCATGAAACCCTCGAGGAGCCCAAGAGAAACTAAACATGCAGCAGAAACCCCACAGCTTGGGAGACAAAATAAAGGAATATTCATATTTTTGAAGAGCAGAATAGTCTAATGGTAAGTGAAACAGCCCTAGATATCAAAAGATGCCAGCAAATATTGTCTTTGTCAGCAACATTTCTATCACTTTGTTCCCGTCTCCTGCAGGACACGGCCAGGAGACTTCAGAGGCTTTTTAAACAGGCTGCAACTACTTACATGACACCTACACAGGACTAAAACATAGCAAAAAAAATTCTGCAAGTGTACAAACCAAGCATGCTGGAAAACATACTTTTGAGCAAAACTATGTGCTCTAACCGACATAAAAGTCTATCAAAATCAGAACTTGCGATGCTAACACAAAAATTAAAGAGTTGGTTCAAACTGTCATTCATAAACAGAACATCTTAATGAGCAAGCACTTGACATCTAAAGAAAAAATAACACAGATTCTTGCTAAATCCTCTAAGTGAGAAAATAACATCTTGCAGGAATGCCACTCATGTCATTAATTACCTGAGGCTCAAAACCCATGTCAAACATTCTGTCTGCTTCATCAAGTACAACGTAAGTGACTCGGCGGAGATTTGTCACCCGACCTGTGAAAGGAGAGGAAAAAACACATGGGAAACAAAATCAAATGGAAATCTATTTTCCCTCAGGAGTAATCTTTTTAAAATGTTATAATAGTCTCACTATCTTCTAACAAACACATTAATTATCTTTTTTTAAAAAATTCACTGAACGTGAATTTTAATTTCTCATTTTAATCACATCTACATTTTGGGAAATGTGTAAGTATGCATAAGGCCCTTTATTTTGTCAAACTCTTCTCTTGCATACCATCATAGGGCCAGAAGAACCTGTAAAATTCAGAAAACAGCCCTCGCCAAAACACATCATAAAACTAAGACTGAGATGAAGCAAGGAGCCACATCAGCCATTATCTGACAGCGCCACCTAGAAAAAAACATATTAGAGATTACAGCGCATGTGTGGAAGGCAAAGTCCAGTGCTAACTGTTGCAGCCTCAGAAAAATTCCTTTTATACATTTTATTGCTTCCTTGGAGCTAGAAATAACTATTTGAAGATAATCAAACTAGTTCTAGTTAACTGCTAATGCTATGCATAATAGAGAGTAAGCAGTTTTTTTTTTCAAAATGGATATTACAGATTGAAAGCTACCCAGCATAGCTACTAAGTTTAAAAATAAGAACCACCCCATATTGTGGGACAGCTGGAAGCAAAATAAACAAGTTGTGTATCTGTTAAAATTTTGAAATGACCACGGGTGAGATAATTAACACCATTCCCAGACAAATAGCTAGAAGAGGTTCCCATTTATGAGAAGTATTTAACTCAAGGGTTTAAGAATCATTTTCTCAAAAAAAATTAACACACACAAACATTTTCAATTTCAAGTGCAATGACATTGTTGACTGCTCTCAGAATGGAAGCAGAATTTCCACATTTTCTACATCATCACTCAGGACTTATCAAGCTAAAGCAGAATTTGGTATTTGCTACTTCAGCAAATTGTAGCCGAGTCCTCAAATTATTTTTCAGAGATTTAGTGCTGCATTATTTTAAGATACTGAATTCACAGTTAAGTAAGAAAATAAGTATTTCTTAAATATACCTTAAAAATCTAGATAGCTATTTAACATATTAACACCTTCATCCCCAAATAATAACTTCCTAAAATTACTTGGGAACAGCATTAATGTACCTACCTTTGACGATTTAAGTCTTGGAAGCCCAGTTCTATATGTCTTGAAGGTACTTTTTCCACAGAAGTTAAATAATGTCAACAGTTTAGTAGAGGTTTTGATGTGGAATAATTTAATAATAAAACTTTATCTAATAAGCATGCAATGGTTACACTAGGACAAAACCTCTTAAAGCTGCAGTGTCTCAGTTTAATCAACCTGAGTATTCGATGTAAGGGCAGGTCTTTCACATTTACACACTCATTTAGGGAGGGCTGTTTTTTTATTATTTTTCATCAACAGATGAAGACAGAGTCAGACACCCTGAGTAAAAACGGGTAACTGCTGAGTTGCACTAATGGATAATGAAAGATTAATGAGCAGTCAAAACAGGCAACTGCTATGGGGATTGACCTTTGTCTAAATAACCTGAAGTTAAAAAAAAAAATGTAGCAGCACGTTTTAAGTTGTAAACACTCTCAGAAACTCTTCAAGAATTTAAAAATTCCTATCTCCCCCCACCAAAATCAAACCAATAAACAACTAAAGCTATTATTAGTGCTAAATATTCTCAACAGTTAGATAGTGCAGCCTGAAGAGATATAAGAAAATTCCATAAGACCATTTATCAAAATACATGATCTTTTGAATTTGTTTGTTAGAATTACACAACAAATATATAAGCTCTCCATAGGAGAAGGTTTTCTACTCACCATTGTTAGCTGCTAACATGTCAATCATACGTCCAGGTGTACAAACAATAATTTCAGCACCTCTTTTGAGTTCAGCTATCTGATTTTAAAACACAGTAAACTTAATTTAACAAAACATTAGAAGTACTTTTATTTAATACAAGATGTGCGACCTTATAAAGAATAAATCAACCTGCAATATTTTTTGTCACTTTCGTACAGCTGTTCTACTACTGCAAATGGCTTCTTTTAAAGATTCTCTGTACTGATTTCTTTGAGTCTTTGGAAAACTTTGCTATCTAAAAGGGTGACCTCTGACAACCTAGAGTCACTACCATTAGAAGTACATTTTTAATGAGGATGTGACTTCTGTACAGTTAAGGACCTATAGGAAAGCCTACATGTTACATTAGGGACAACTGATGTGTTCATTACTGTTAATAAACTATGTTCCATCACATATGGTCACGGAACTTCGAAAATCTTCTCTGTAGTTTCCACAAATGGAAGGGAAGAAAATATCCCCCCAAGTTCACCTCCAAATCAGGCTAACAAGTAATATTTGATAAGGCAACAAAACAAGGTTATGAGTTTCTGCCCAACCTCCCCAATATCTGAACTTTTTTTTTTCCCTTGGGAATACAATTCTTGTAAAAAAAAATCTCCTCAATTATTTTCAAACTGACACATCAAACAAATGGCTTAATTACTGCCAAGCTCAGTACATAGATATGAAGAAACAGTCTCAAACTTTCAAGGACCAGACTTCAAGAATCCTCAAGACCACCACGAAAGCACTCCGCATTCCTGTTCCCTGAAAGCATTTTATCCTGGCAGTTTGGACACGGAAGAATAATTGTCAGGCACACACAGCAAGATGGCTCTATGACAATCCCAGAGCACCGTTCTACATTCAGAATCAGCGCTGATAAGCCACTGCCAAACATGTAAATGATCATAGACTCCACAGGCTGCAGGGAGATTCTCTACTTTATAAGATCTAAATTAAGAGGAAATACTAAAGCTTTTTGCATTACCATTCACACAGAGCAAATCTAGAACAAAAGCTGCAAACAAAGATTGGATTTATGGGAAAGAGAAAAGAACTATATTCACTGTGAAAGTAACATTAAATAAAAACAGATGAGAAACATTTGCCAAACAAGTTATGTCATTTGTTTACCTGTTCACTGATTCCTGTTCCTCCATACACACAGACAACTCGAAGCCCAAGTGTCTTTGAGAATTTCTTACACTCCTTGGTAATCTGCAAAGCCAACTCTCGAGTAGGTGTCATAATGACCGCTGAAAAACACGGAATTTTTGTCATCCACGGTAACATAAGATAGGCTGTTACTCATTATGATAAAATATAACCCCTTGTAATGAAGTTTATAGCATTTCTGCTAAATCTTATGCAATTACTATACAATTTATTTGCGTGTGTTTTTAAAAAACACAATTTCAGGAGAGCTACGACTGTCCAAAGATGGGGTGGAAACCTGATCAAAGTTTCGAAAAATCAAGAAGTACAGCCCCCCTTCCACATATATGGGTATGTAAGTGCTCTTAAAGCCCTGTGATCACAGAAATTTCAGTAACTAATTCTTTAAAAATGCTACTCAAACTAACGGATATAAACGTAAGCAAATATAAACTTAAGTGAATGTTCCTTTCTAACACCACCAAAAGAACTAAAGATCCTTCTAAAGGGTATGCATGACTTTATTTAAATCACAGTTCTGAAAACAAAACCTTTTTACCTATAGGACCTTCTCCTTCTTCTAACGACCTCTGATCCATAATGTGTCTAAACATGGGCAAAAGAAATGCAATAGTTTTTCCACTTCCCGTTTTGGCAATGCCAATCAAGTCACGTCCATTCATGATTGCTGGGATAGCCTGTGTTTGAATGGGAGTGGGCTTTTCATAGCCATGTCTTAAAGACAGGAAAAGAAAAAGATAATTAGAAGAACAAAATCATGATTCATATCTGTCAAATACTAAGTCCTGCTGAAATATATATATATATATATTCATATTTGCATATAAATATCAGTGCCATTCAAAAAACAGAGCTCAAAAATGAGCAAAAAATATAAATTACAAATGGCAGTAGGAATAGTCCATGACAACAGTTCAATGCTGAGTGAAAGTCATTCTGATGACTGTGCACATATCATCTACAACAATGGTGCACATTGAATTAAACAAGAAGAAAAAAATATTCTCTCATAAACATATTAGAGATCACACTGAAGAAAAATGAAGCACTATACAGTTCATGAACTGCTTACTTTTTGAGGGCAGAGAGAATCTTCATGGAAATACCACATTGTACCCAAGTTTTTATTGGTTTGGGGCAGCCCTTTCCTTTGACTGTAATTCCCTCCAATTCCAGTCTGTACACATTCACCTCTGAAAGAGATTTTGCATTACAATACAGTTGAACGCAGAATTTCTCTATTACTTTAACTACAATATTCTTGATGTGTCTCATGAAATATTAGTTTTATCAACTCCAGAACAACAGCTTTTAGATTGTCACATATAGATATGAAGTAGATGGGAAAAGACTTAGGTAAATTTTCCACTCAAAACCTCATGTATAATCATGCAGACTTATAAATAATACCGTGATCTAACTGATTCAGGGTTTTTTCTCTATGAAGTTGCTCCAAAGAATCCCCTCTTGCCTTCAAATTCTCTTCAAAGTTATTCTGCAGTCTTGAAGGAACAATGATTTTTCTTTTCTTTCTTCAAAAATTATCTTTATATCCCAAGAGAACTGGCTGTTTCCTTGAGCATAAAAATGTGACAGACACTTTCCTTTAACAGTACCCAAGACGTTCTGGTTGGTTTTGGCATTACCTTCTTGAGTCATTTTAGCTAGTTCTGGCACTTCAACATAGAAGTTTTTCCTGAAGGGCTCATATTCTATCTTTCCATGATCCACCGGTTCCAGCAGCTTTCTCTGCTTGGTCTGATAGCCAGTCAGGGCAGTCTGAAGATCAACTTCCTCCTCTTCTGAGGAATACTGTATAATTACATTTAGCGTATTAGTTACTATGAACAATTTTCTGAGAGGTTCTGGGTTTTGATTTATAGAAGAGCTTTATTCAGAAGTTACATTTAGTCCTCCTTTCCCCCTTTAGAATGCATACTGAAAACTTACTCATATAAGAGCCTGAATCATTCTTTTATCCATTTTTCATTTTCCTCACAAACCTAACTTTCTCCATGTTCTACACCACTTTCCTACTGTCAGAAATACTAACAACTAGACTAGCCTTGTCATTTACAAATAATCACTGCTACATGTTAAAAGCAATATTAGGAAAAAAAAATTAAAGAAAAAAAATGATTAAAAAAGTAATAAACAAAAAACACCACCAGGACAACAAAAACAAACCAACAATAGATTTGGCAGCTGCATTCCACCGAGTGATTCATGTCCAAGTGCAGCCATAGTTCCAAAAGATGCTCCCAACCCACCTTTAAACTAATTAGTAGTACTAACAACACAAGTGCACGGAGTGTAGTATAGCGCAGGGACAGCTACATTGATATCTAGTCTACAGCTTGGCCAAGGATGCTTCCCTAAGCCCCCCCCCAGACCGCTGTGTATAATATACCATTAAAAAACCCTTCAGGCCTGCGACACCATAGCACAAACAACTGTTCTATGCTGTAATTCAATATTCATACTGATCTGCCTGTGCGGATCTATCCATTTGTATCATCTAATCCCACCAAAGCACATTTGTTTTTTAGGGCCCATGTAACACAGAATGCTTATAAATAGGTTTAGGGCACTTGGGGTTTGTCAGAACACATGATTTGGCGCAGTATCCTGTAGCCTTAGGCACACTGAAACTCCTTTCCATTCTTTCCTTAATGGTAAAATGAGAACATCTACCTCTCATCAGCACCAAAAAACGGGCCTAATAGCAATACAAACACTTCCATTACCTCCATTGCATCTTGGTCATTCTCCATGAGCTCCCCTTTCTTCTTTTCTGATTCTACAGCTGCCTTTTTAGTTGTCACCACAGTTACTACTTTGGTAACAGTTGGTCCAGATTTCTTTAAAAAAAAAGAAAAAAAAGAAAAATCGTGTTATAAAGCAAAAGACATGCTGTATACAACGTAAAGAATACATACACTTCTCAAGGCACTATGTATTTTCCCCTCTTCCTTTGATGAAATTTTAACAGGATAATGCTGATAGCTTGATAAAAACAGCAGGGTACTAAAGTTAGATCTATTTTATGCCCACTTGCTCTGAATTATTTCCTGCTCTTTCTGCATATTTCCCCCCCTAATGTTCTTTTCATACTAAGACAGTAAAGCTCTTTTTAAATGAAAAATATGACAAATCCTAACAAGTGACTTTACCTTTTCACTGCCACCTCCACCTTTCACACTTCTCATATTGAACTTCTTGACCTCTTCTTTAACTTCTTCCATGTACGCATCCAAAGGGTCTAATTCTTCATCTTCAACCTCACTGCCTTCTTTTTCTCCTTCTGCAGTTTCCTCTTCATCATCTAATATAAGCAAGAAAAACGAGAATAAAACAGGGAAAGAACAAAGTATTCACATGTGTATTAAATTATTCCTGTGCCCATATAATTAACTGTCCAGTTTTAATACTGCATTTTTCCTCACCCAAATTCCTCCACTTTGTTAATCTCAATTTTATCTTAAACTATTTGAAGTCATAACCAAATTTATGCTTTATTTTATAGCTTACATTCTGAAAAAAAAACTCAAAAGTAACAAATGTATTTTAACTGTGATACATTATAAATTAAATACCATCATCATCTTCTAAACTCCACTTTTTCCCCTGTTTCATCTCTTCAATTTCCTTTTTCAGTTCTCCTATGTTTTCCATAGCCTTCTTGCGTTGCTCTTCCCTCCACTTCTCCACTCTTTCTTTTCGTTTTCTCATTTCTTCTTCTAGTTTGTTCTGATCAAAATTCTACAATTAAAAAAAAAAAGTGAAAGTTACTAGCTACTGGCTTTAGTCTATGCTCTGTCAGACAGAACATTTCTTCAGATCAATTAAGCTTTGTTCCTGCATGCAGCAGATGCAGATGCAGCATGCATCTACCAACTTGTAACACAGAAGTAACTGAAAGATATTGAGATCAATGATAACACTTTCAAATAAGAAATTTTGTTTTCTTGTTATTTTTCAAGGTAACAGCTGGCATATAATTTTTCAAATAACTACTCCTTAAGGAATTACACGTTTCTTTACTTTTTAGGAAAAATACTCTACAATAGTCAGTTTCAGTTTATCTCTGCCTTTGATCCATAAAAGGCTGAATTATTACATTACCCTCTATATACAATAGTTCTTAGAGTGGAACAAACTGAGACTGCTTAAGTATGGGGTGCCCTCACTGATAGGGCTGCCACTGTCAATAAAAAAGGGTGAAAGTGCAGGTTTTAGAAAAATTAGTTAAAATTAGTAACAGTGGAATTTTTCACCTAGACACATCTTTCCATAACATGACACTAGGCAAATTAAGCTTCTCTTTGCTTTTGTTCTTTGATTCCTGCCAAGTTCCAGTGACCAAAAGATTTTCCAGCTCCCCTATCAACAGCTACAATGTAAAAAATGAGATACCCTTCATATCTTCCTATGGTTTGCAGGCTAAACAACTTGAAATCTTGAGCTGAGAAAAACATTCCTCATGCCACGAACTAGAAGCCTACACCATAACAGGAGTCTATACTACCAAAGAGAGCACAGTAATTAACTCTTTAATTCAGTGGAGATTTTGTCCAGAGCTAAGATGGGGGGGTTCTTTTGTTACTACAGCAATCCTCTCGTTAATAAAAAACTGGTAAGATCATTACCTCGGTGGCCACAGTAGATGGAGGAGCATCTTTCTCCTTTTCTTCTTCTTTGTCGTCCTTCTCTTTTTTCTTTTCTTTGGAAACCTCCACACCGTCAGTTTTTTCTTTAGATCTTGATCTAGAATGCCAGATCAAAGATTATGTGCATCAGAGTTCTGGCTTTTCTCGGGAGAATACATATGTGATGGACAGAAACAATGCTATTAACACCATGAACAGGATTCTGGTTTTTACTACCTTACAAAGCACATTTTGCCTCCTGAAGAACCTTTCAATTTCATGGTATTATCTCCTGTAACTGCCAGAAATGTACAATTTATTACAACTACGCACTGATGCACATGCTTCAGTTCTGTCTTCTCATTTCTTTACAGAATGTTGCAGACTTCATTTCCAGAACCCTTGCAAGTGATACTCTAGTGGTTCTATAGTTCATTTTAAACATCCTTGAAGACAGCATTTAGAAATAGAAAAGGGATGTTAGAAAAAAAAAATCTGTCTACTGTATTTCTAGAGAAATGTACAGTGATCTAGCACCTTGTCCTGGAATTTCTGAGTATATCCCTGAGTACTGGCTGAAAGACCTAGTCTGACAAAATGTGCAGAGTAGCATTAATTTTATATGCATCATAGATTTTATTATCCTTACAGACTTCCAATTCAATAACGAAGAAGAAATAGATGTATTCCATATTGCTCACTCAAAGCACTCAACAAACAGGAGATAAGAAAGAGGTGGTAGCTTTACCAAGACAGACTTCTTGTGCTTCTCTGAAGCATTATGTTACATAATTCACCTTTCTGCACAACTACCGAGAACATCTTTTGTGAAATAAATGGATGAGACACTGAGCTGAGGCACAGCTAGTGGCACTTAAAGCTCATATTACTATTCTCCAGTAATTTATAGCACTTCATAATTTCTTATGCTCATAAACCCATCTAAACTATAAAAGCAAAGAGAGCAAAGCTTTAAGTGAAGCACTGTGAGACATACAAGGTGATGATCATGAAGTCAATAAAATATACAAGCACTAGAAAATATTTGCATTCTACAATTATTTTTAAGTAAACAGTCCCTTCTCTGTATGTAAAGCAAACAATAATGTCCTTAGCACATGCCAGAGAATGCCTGTATTTTATCAATTTGCTAATACATGCTGGGCACAAAACATTATATACTGGAGCATTATATACTGGAAGGAGAGGCAGCAGCAAAGCACTACAAGACCTCAGAATGAGGTTCAGTCTTAAGTCTGAAATTAACTGTTTTTTTTGGTTTTAGTTGCCACAACCTTAACTGTAAACCAAGGCTTCAAACTTTTTTAAACAGAAACATTCTTCTACCAAACTGCAGGAGAACCATTTAATACACAGATGCATTAGTATTCACAATCCTTCAAGTAAGGAATATGTACACATTTGATCCAGGAAGGCACCTTAAGTAATGGGAAAGGCCAGAACAGAGCATTTGCTGAATATTATCTTTGTTTCACAAACCAAAGCTTCACATTGCTTTGCCTCATGATTCCTGTCTGGCTACCAACAGTTCTACAATCAATATCATGGCAACAAAACACAGTGGTTAGGGAACACAAATACCTGTTTTCTGTTTTCTTGTTCTTGCTTGGACTAGGGGATCGAGACCGTCTCCCTCTACTTCTGCTTCTAGAGCGTCTTCTCTCTCGGCTCCGGGATCTTCTTCTCTCCCTGCTCCGTTCCCTTTCTCTACTTCTTGAACGTCTACCACAGAGCAAAATTGCATTTATTTAGCACAACATAACATAAGCTTAGCCTGACCTGAAGGAATAGGTTGTAAAAGGAATCCAACACTGTTCAAGGACACTACAAGTTTACAAACTCCTACATTAACACCTAGATGCCATCTAATAAATGAAAACAAACTAAGCAGAGTAAAATATATCACAAACAATATCAAAATAACCAATTATATAGAAGAAACATCTGTATGCAGGTGCTTGGCAATTTAATGTGGATTGAGCGGGCTTCTCTATTCCTACCTTTGACGTTTCCTGTCGCGCGACCGAGACCTCCTCTTGTCCCTGCTGCGCGACCTCTCCCGCCTGCGTTCCCGATCTCTGCTCCGGGAGCGCCTGTCGTCCCCACGTTTCCCTCTTTTGTCCGATGGCGAGCGGCTCCTAGACCGGCTACCAGAGCGCCCGCGCGATGCGGAGCGCTTCCGATAATGCCTGATTTGTAAATTCACAAAGGAAAAGAACATGAGCACGACAAAAAAACAAATGCTATCAAAAGATGTATTTGTCACATTTACATGAATAGCAAAACAGCCCGCTTATCTTAATTTCCTGGATTTATTCAATTCCTAAACATTTTTAATACTCTTGTAAAACTAATACACACATTCCTAATAACGACAAAAATAGATGGATTACTTGGTCATATTTTGGGGGGCGTTTTTTTTGCTTTTTTTGTTGTTGTTTGTTTTTGTTTTGTTGTGACGCAGCAATGGCGAATGTCTCCCTGATGCTGGCGCCACAAGGCACCCTGTAAGGCCATCAAACGTCACCACAAAACCCTTGAGAAATCAGCAGGGCTACAGGGGGCTCTGATAGAAACACACATCTCTTCTCCCCTCACTAACTCGCTTGTCCCTGGCAAATGGTGGGATGGGGTAGGGCTAGGATTTCTCCTTTAAACTTTTTCCCTCAGTGTACAAGTTAGAAGAACCTGCACTGGGACCATCTCCTCTTCCTCCAATTCCTGATTTTCAGCCAGAATGTCAGAAAAATCCCCTCCCTCATCCTCTTGTAATTCAAGACCACAGACCCTTTCACCCCACCAGCCTGGCAGTAATGTATGGGGAGCAGGAAAAAGCAAAGAAAGCAAAACCTCAAGCCCTTGGCTTCCCTCTTCTCCGTTCCTCATTACCAGGCAGGGTTATATTACAACTGTATCAGCACTAAAAATAATAGTTTATTTCAGTGTGTTGTTATATTTAGGTATCATGAACATGCAGAGCCGCAGCACCATGGATATACTGCCCATCAGCGGCAAGACCGAATGTGCAGGACGTCTGTTGGTGTCAGATATCCCCAATTTCTTGCCCCTCTCTGTCACTAAGACGCTGCGCGATGTGCTCCCTAGCCCCTACCCTGGGTGTTTGGTACATTTGCTCCTGCAGGACACAGTGAGGCTGATGTCTCATCCCAGCTCTCAAAAGCCCCTCCAAAACTCCCACAAATCAGAGGATGGTGCATCTGGCAGCACCAGGACCTGCAGACCCGCTTGCAAAAGATTAGTTCAAGAAATGGGATAACGCATCCGACCGGCGCATCCTCGGTGAGCTCTTAGCCACTAGCACTGCCGGGCTAACGAGCCTGGGGCTAAGGGAGCCCCACCTGTGCGAGCCAGGCACAGCTCCCCTGTAATTCCCCAGCACAAACCCCAGGCGCGCTTAAATTCCAGCTCATTTGCCTCCATCTGGACAAACCTAAATCCAGGATGTCTTCTTAGCACCAGGACAACAGCACGTGGGGGCACAAGACACCTATTGTCATTGCGTTGCTGTTTCATAGGGATAACCGCCGTAAAATTAAACTAACTAAGCAAGATGAACCTAAGCCCACAGTCACAGCTACCACGTGCTGTAAGGGGACTCTCAGAGTATCAAGAGAGGTCCAAACCCGGCCAGGAACCACCGGGCACTGAGCTCCGGCCCGAAACACGCGGACCGGGGCAGGCCCGTTAAACACCGAATAAGATCCGTGCCCGGGGATGGGAGATACGTGACCCCGCGCGGCTTAAAGTGGAATATGGGGGAAAAAAATGTAATAATAACAAAAAGGAGTAAAGCCGGGCGGTTAATGACGCTGTTATGAGTGTTTTTAACAAACCCGAGAAGGCCCCAGGCCTCTCCCCCACCGGGTCCCCCGGCCTGGCGTGGAGTGCGGTGCCCCGGCCGGCCCCACCGCGGCCCTTCGTCCCCCCCGCGCTGCCCCAGTCCCGGTGCCGGTTCCCCCCTCACCTGGACTCGCGGCCCATGGCGGC
>VZSV01000078.1:833709-859616 GCA_013398735.1 Nothocercus julius
GCCCCAGCGCGCAGGCGCCGTCGCCGCCGCTGAAGCCAAAGCCACCATCTTGCGTAAGGGCGGAGAGCGCCGCTGGCTCGCGGCCTCGCCCTTATGGCGCCCGCAGCGCTGCCCGCACTGAAAATGGCCGCCGCGACCTCGGAAATGGCGGCTGCGGAAAGCGGACGGAGACAGCGCCCTCAGGGAGGTGCCAGGAGGCCGCGATGGCGTCCAGGTTACTTCGAAGAGTGGCCGAGTTGGATCGTCCAGCACCACCCTGCACCTTCCCAGGAAGGAACGGCATAAACTCAGCGGGGGGGGATTTTTTTGATATAAAATATATATATATATGTATATATGTTTTTTTCTTCTGCTTTGTAAGAAAGGACCCCACTTTTCCCCACACAAATAGCACTAGGGAAGGTCAGTCAGGACGGGATTGTTCCTGCAGGCCCCCAGGAAAAGAAGGTTGGAGGGAGTGGGGGAGCAAATCAACAGTACAGTGGCTGTTTTAAGCACTAGCATCAACCAAACTCGATTTTTACCCACTTATCTAGTAACTTAAAATTATAAGTTCCATCAGGTAAACCCAGCAAACGCCCCTCTCCTCCCACCAGCTGCAGCACAAAGCACATCAAGGAAAGGCCGTTTAACAGGGCAGTACAAACATCAGTGCAGGAAAGTAACATTTTCACTAGTAAACAGCTGTGAGAAAGCAGCATTCTGTGGAAAAACCTCTGGGCATTAGAATAAAGGAGGGTAGGTGTTTCTGACCAGGGACAATCCAGTACTAGAAACAAGGACGTTAAAATCACAGAGCATCAGGTTTGTGCGCCTGGCTGCGCTTGCAGAAGGGCAGCAGTAGCTTTAAGAGCTGCAGTTTAATTTCCAGCATGGTAAAGCATTCCTGCAATCCTATCATGTAGTTTTTCTGCTGGCAAGAGCTGCAAATGCTGCTTATATCTGCATTTAGGAAGCTGTTAGAATATAGCCAGCTGTGACAAACTGAGGAAAAAATACACTTTTATTGGCAGGCTTGTAAGCAGTCACTTTTGCATTTACATAAAAGGGACACAGAGGGTAGGAAAATCCCACCTGGGAGGCTGTTGTGCTGCAAGGATAAGCTTCTCAAATCGTAATTCCAGTGAACACCCTCGTATATTGTCACTGCATTGCTGTTACTACAGCAGGAAGCTGAGGGATTGAATGTACACACCAAGGAAGAGCAGGAGACAAGAGGAACCTGCTAAGGACTTCAGAATTACCCTGAAGTTATAAAATGGAATCTTTTATGGTCTCTCCAGATACAACTGGCATAACAACATACCTATTTATGTAAGTAAAGCCCATCACACCTCTACTTGTCAGACAAGAAGTGATAAAACTGGCCCGCAGTATCTTCCCTTAGTCAAATACTCACATAGCTAACATGCAGTTGTTTGTGGAACTTGTCTAACTTAACCAAAAGCTAAAGCAGATTTGAAGACAGCAACATGCTTATTCTTTCTGTCAATACTTCAAGCTAATTGCCTCCAACACCCGTGACAAGTGACACTCCTTGACTCAGCACGGACACTCCAGCTGGAAGCAGCACTCGGCTGCATGAGCCGTATCCTGGGACTTGCAGTTACTGCTAAGACAACCATGTGCTGGACACAGAGCGGCAGCCAGAGTCTTGAAATAAACAGCGCTGAAGCAAAAAGCTAGTGCTGACAAGTCAAAAAAAAGAAAAAAAAATCAAGAATATTTCTATGATACTATGTGATCTGGAGAACTTGACAGAATTCTATATTCAAGAACAGTTGGCTATACAGAGGTCAGAGTACCAAGCTCATGGATTAACTGTAATATATTATGAACCAGAGGCAGCAGCAATGAGAGCTTTTAAAAAAATGATCAAGCATAAGATGGAGTGACCCTTACAAAAACGAAAGTGTTGAAGAATAGGGTGTTAAGTGAAGATGTTACCTACAATAAAATTAATTACCAACTTGGGAACACTGCTGAAGACAGGCTAAATTCATTCCAACGACCACTTGCTCGAGACCACCGTCAAACCAGACGGCAGGGAACCACACGTGCAGATCTGTACAAGGATGGGCTTACTGAAAGCGCAAACCTCTAACAGGAGTGAATAATGATGCTGAGTGACAGGGATGCTCTGGAGGAACAACAACAAAAAAAAGTCAGTAACAAAAGGAAAGTTTGAGTCAGCTGGAACCACTTTCCCTGAAGCTCCCTCTCAGTTTGTATCATTTAAATACTAAGTTTTAGCTAAAACTGGAATTTATCGCTTTTTGATACATACTATTTATCCTGATGATCAAATACAGTACTCTGTTTTTATTAGTAAGAAAGGACTGATGGACTTCCATGAGTTCTTTCAATTAATTTTATTGAGTAGCCAAATTTGATAAATTAGCACAGATAAAATAAGCATTTGCATGTGTTACAAATGACTTTTTACAGGAATAAAACAGTGAAAATACAAACTGTAAAAAGGAGGACAAGTAAATCCTGTCTCAGATTCAGAAGGGGGAAAATTTATAACTTCATACTGAAGATCAAATGTCCGAGTTCAGAAAACAAAGATTTAATATTACAATATTATACACTTTACAAAATTAAATTTACTATAAGGATTACATCCATGATAGTAAACAGAATCTTAAAATCACATTTAATGGTCCCTTATATAACAGCCATTCTGCATCTTTGATTAAATTCTGATAAGAAGTTAATTCTAAATAAAAGAAATGCGAATCATTCTAGTTATTGCAAAACAGTCTACGTGGACTCAGACTCAAATATATTATTTTAAAAGATAATGAAAGCAAAGTAAAAAGGATGGTAACAATGTTGGCTGAACGTTAATGTGTCAAATACGGATATATTAAAAAAGTCTTCAACTAGAAAAATAGAGTACATTTGCAGTGGTAGAGCTGCTGTACTGAGACCAAAGTATCAGAGCAACTCTTGCCAGTTTTTGCAGTTCATTTTCAGTATCCTCATCTTTTCAATTGTTGGTTAAAAAAAGAAAAAGGACACATCATGGATAGTTTACATGTTCATCTACCTTGCATTGCTCTTACAGCAACGCACGTTGAACTCGGGCTTCTCCCACCACAAGTGAACAAACTAACAAAGTTCAGAACAGAATTTTGTCCAAGGTTAAAGGTTCTATTCCAAGACAGTTTCTCCGATTCTTGCTCTGCAAATCCTAGGGACCCTAATTCAAAGCCGTTAATTGCCAGACAGGCTGACATCCATAGCCACTAGACTGGTGTACATAAACGAATGAAGCCACCTCCAACTATTTATTTATTTATTTATTTATTTTAAAAAAAAAGCATTCTAAGGAATATAATGGTAAAATATAGTGATAGCAAGAAACAGAAACTGGGTGGGCTGTTAGACACAAGAATGGTTCCTAGTGTCTAACTGATAATGTACCCCAGAAGTGTAAGTGATAACCTATGCAAGTGCATAGTTTTCCTTTATGATTTAGATGAAAAGGCCCTTCCCATTGGGTAGGGTTACACTGCCAAACTTAAAATCTCTGCACTTCAACCAGAAAACGTGCACTTCTCTGAAGTCGTCCAAGTGTACTCCATTTGGCAGAGACACAGCAGCCAGAGGGGCTTAGATTGGGTCTAGAAGGATCTTTTCATGCCTTTCAAGATGCTGCTCTGAGCTTGAGCACCTTGTGCTCTACAGCCGTTTCTTCAGACCCACTTCTGCCCTCCCATAAGGCAGCTCCTGCTAAAGCAGCACAGCTAGAGCCCAAAGTCACAGCAAATAATGACATTATCAGGTCCTGCGTCCGAGACATTCATACCACAAAACCTGCACAAATTACCTAGCCTAGTTACAGTACCTACTTGTTCACTTCTTTATGAATATTTGCCTGTTGAAGTTACTTATCTCAGAAAGATTTCACAAGACCTATAATTAAGCTCATCACCATTAAGCTAAAAGCAAAACATGATTTTTCTGTATGAAGCTCTTCCACAGGCATACAGATACAATAACTTAACAAAGGACTCTGTGTTGCTAGCCATCAATGACAGCTTAATCTCCAAAATGGAAGTCATCAACACAGTGTTATAAAATGCTCTAAATATTTTTGTACAAAAGAAATTCACTTAAGCCCAATGTCCACTTCGGTCTGTAGCACTGGCAGGGATTTGAGAGTACATTTAAAGCTTTTGTTTGGTGCATATCAGCTCTGGACCTAGGATCATTACATAGTTTCAGGAAAAAAAAAAAATTTGGAAATTTAAAGTGTGCCTCAAACTACAAGCAGCCCTCCAAATACAACATGACATTTGTCTTTGGAAAAATAATTTCTCTTCCAATTTTTAGTGTCAAATATTCAATGTTGTTTCAAAACATTAAGTGCTGTCAGACAAACTCATTTCATAAGCACACCAAGTTTTAGGGGCCTAACGTTCAGTTCATGTAAAGGGCCAAAAGTCTACTGATTAAAAAGAAAAAAAATCTGGGATGCCCTTCCTTGTCCTTGTCCTCCCACACCATTTACAAACTGAAATTAAAACTCCAACCATTTTACTGAGAAAAAATAGAGCTTGCTATCCATTTTCACCAACTTTTGCTGCTGACTCAGCTACTCACTTTTAAAATATATCCCCTACAGGGCCTGCTCCTCCCCACTCCCAACTGCAATACTGATGTGTTTAAAACACGAACAAATTCAGCCATCTTATCTGGTTTAAGCTTACCTTTAGTCCTATTAGTCATAATCCATTCCAAACCCTGGATTTTAAGTTTCAGAAAGTATTTGTTCCTTTCACAATGAATAGTTGTTTCATTGCTACTTTAAGCACTTCGAGTAAAACATTAAGATGCTCTGACTCTAATCACTGGATGCACTGAATAAAGATTTTCCCTGCAAATCATAATCAGTATTGTGAGGTTTTTATATCTAGCAGCAAATAAAAAAAAAAAAAAAAAAAGCAAAGTTACAGAAATATACATTTTGAACAACAAAACTCTTTATTTTACAAAATGTATTTTACCTTTGCAATATTGCCTTTGTAAATGTACTTCATGCTGCAACTACTTACAGTAAAAACATAATTTGCAGCAAATTAAAGGTGCTCAACCAGTTCCAATATTTTGCTTTTAAGGTACAATATTACATAGTTGCACATTTGATTTTCAGATGTGGTCCTTTATTTGCTTTAGTTCGTTGAAATCACAGTGAGGACTTCTCATCAACTGCCTCAGGCCACAGACTGAATGCAGATATTACAAGCACAAGTGTTCTTTACTGCGAAATCTTTTCTTAAGCAAGTGAGCCAAAGGCTAGTGTTTCACTTATTCACTTGCTGCTGTATATGCAGGAGGAACTCATAGTATGATAAGGCTGATTCTGTTCTGTCTTCAATCATATTTTGCAGGAAAGTTGATTTCAATGGACTGTCATCCCTTCAAAACGAAAGTAAGTGTTTTAATGAAATAAAAATTCACCAAAACTTGTAGTGCGATGCAGTCAAAAAGTTACAGGTCAGTTGTAAGATGCTTCAAAAGCAACTTAAGGACATAGAAAGAGGATCTTGGCTCTTGTGATTAATCCCAACCAATACCCCTTGTTAGTATTTACTTCACTTACCTGTTGATCACTAATACTCTTCTGAGATATTTGGGATTTTCACAGATCAAGACTAATGGGAGATACTGACAACGAGTCATATCTGTTGCTATATTTTAGGCACAGCATGCCCCACTGTTAAAACGTGTTTGAAGAAAGTGCAGTATAATATATAATATCCAAATATGCATTGTAAGAGGTCCCTGAAGAAGCACATGAGCAGTTAAAAAGGAACAGCACAACACTTACTTTACTATATACAGTATAGGAAAGAAGGGTCTCTGTTCTCTCAGCCAAGCAATGAAAGTTGTGGTTCTGATGGATTCTGCAGTTTCAAGTTCTGGGAGATGTGTCTAAGAGACAAAAGGTATTATTAATACATAAAAGATCTTCCCCCCCCCCCGAGGAATAATAGGACACTAAACATGAGCCAAGCTCTATCCTAATCAGGTATAAAGAAACCTCACAGAGATGAGCTCTGTGATGAATCAAATGGTTTTGTTCTAGTCTCCTTCAGAAAGGCTTGAAATTATCCAATGCACTGAGGTAGGAGTAGCAATTGGCTGTCAGAATGGTGAGTACCAAGCTGCAACAAACACTTGTTTCATCACAGAAACTGAAGGACTTCCCCATTAATCTGTTGGGCTCCCCATCTCCAAGTATTCTCCGGTTTCTCCCACAGCTCTAGGAAATTTAATCATCAGCCTCTTAGCACATTTTCACAGTAAGATCTACATTAAAGTTTTGGCCTGGAGAGAGGCGAAATAAATTATTTTGTTTCCTGAAGCTGGATTTATAATGAACCATAACTGCAGAGTCAATATTTGATTAGTGGTATTTCAGTTCTAATGAAGATAATATTCAGTCACCATGTGACTGGTATATAACAAAGCAAGCACGTACCATATTTTGTGGAACTGAGCCATAGTTTGGAACTCCAAGGACTTGGCTGATAAAGTTCTGCCCACAGTTCTTTCCAATCCACAGGAACATTACCTGAAAGATATCCAACAATAACAACACTAAACCAATGCAAAGCTACAACCTTCTATACATTCTGAGTTCTCAGAAAGAACCTGTCACAAATATATATATTTTTTTCCACCACCATAAAACTTACAGAGCCAGCATCCATAAGGTATGCACCATCCCTACTCAGCTTTTCCACAGACAGCTGCAGAATGGGTGGCTGTGGTATAGTTTTATCATTTATGTTAAGAGCTCCCTAAGAGGGAAAAGAAAAAAAAAAAAAGAAAAAAAAAAACAGTTTACGCCTTAATGAATTTAAACAGTCAAAAAAAAAAAAAAAGCGGCTAAAACAGGAGTAGGATACAATATATTGAATATGAAAACTGAATGATTTTCCTTCAGCTAGGTTCACGTTGTAATTCATGAATTACATGAACTACAATGAATTACCATTTACATACCCTACACCATTATACCCTTGAATTGTTTTATTTAGAGAGGTATACTGAGAGCATCAACTTTCCTTGTTGATCACTTCTGTAGATAACAAATACCATGTTCCAGTTTTAGTTGTGACTTCCAGAATTATTCAGGTTCTTCTATTAACATTCTTACACGAGTCACAGAACTACTTTGACACTTTAATATAAGGAACTACAGAGGGATAAAAAGGTAAAATATCTCTACTGAAATGTTGGCTTTAATTGCATGTGATTTATCATGCAAGACAGTGACAGAGCAAAAATGAAATGAGATTAAAAAAAGCCGTCCTCATTCACCATCACACCCTCACTCCAGAATCCATCAGTCCAATCCCAAAGAACCAAATGCCAAAAGGCGCCAGGTGGAAAGATACAGACAGGCAATTTTTACCTGCATAGTTTTAATGTGGAAAACTTTCCTGAGGTTTTTAAACACAAATTTTCATGTCACACATATCTGTGGAATCGAACAAAAACAAGCCACGCAGTAATATGAAAACTCACCTCATCTGTGAGATTATCAACTCTGTACAGGTTGGGATGAGTCATAAGCATGAGGTAAACAAGGGGCTGGTTCTTAACTTGACACATGGTAAAAATGCGTTCATCTAAACGTGCACTTGTCCCAGTTTGGAATGCTTTCTGCAAATAATTGTTTTGTCAGTTAAAAGAAAATTTTGAACTGCATTCAAGAAAGTTTTAATTTAACACACCTGTTGTTTATTTCCAAACTGCTTACACATCAGAGTGCAGCCATAATTATTATTTCAAAATATGGTGCTTTACCACTATTTCACTTCTCCACAGTTGTCCTTAGCATGTTTCACATACTGTTTGCATGAAAGTCTCATTATTCCCATTTCTGGTTCTGCAACCATCCATGACCTGGGTAAACTATTAATGCACCACTAATCTTTACTAGTGATCAGTACAGCTGAGATAAAAAGCTTTTATAACAAACCTCAAAACCAGTTCTTCATAAAATTTAAAAAAACAAATGTTAGAACACTTTACCATCGGCTTCAGTGTATAGAATCTCACAGGACTTGCAATACTCTAAGTCCAGATCCCAAAGTTGCTGTGATTAAAAAATCCTGAGCTGTAACAGAGAGAGGCCCCCCTCTGCCTGGATCAAATGCTTACAGGGTCATTTATCCTTTTGGTCTTACACAGGCTTCTAAACTAAATAATTCACTACAGCAATGTTCTTTAATATACTCACTATCCCAAGCCCATTTCTTCTGCAGGCAAGAGCAGAAGCCCTTTTCATTACTCTGACACATTTGCTTCATAAAATTCTCCAAGTCCCTTCCTTTTTCATCAAAGGACAAGCCCATATAGTGACTGTGCATTTCTATCTGTCAACAAAACATATACTATCTGCTCAGGCCTAATACAAATAGACAGGCTTTGCTCTACACTGGCCTTTCAGTTACCAAATTCAGAAGGAGCAGAAAAATAGAGCTGTTATCTCCCAAGAACTCTGCTTATGAAAAGAGAACCAGTCTCAAGTTCATGAAAAATGGCAATATCCTAGTAGCAAACTGCGGGAAGGTTGTGTGTGTGTGTTTGTTTTTTTTATTAAACAGTCTAAATCAAGCAACTTCTCTTTGTGCATTTTAGCAAAGACTCAGAATTGAGATGACATGCTATTCCAAACCTCCAAGAAATTCCATTTTACTTCTTGCTGACATGTCACAGACAATCCTCCTCCTGAATAGCTTGTTTTTATTTCTCACCTGTTTTAAGAGTGCCAGTACATAGAGTGGGAAGAGCCGTAACGAGCGGGGGGCCATGAGACCAGGTTGCTGAATGCTTAGGACTGAAGAACGATAGGCAGATAAGGAGTCTATCACCGCGTTGACCAGGGCATCGCGAGCATCGCTCAAGCTGGCAGAAACAGATCGGTCCACAGCTAAAAGGAGAGTATGAAGCTTAAATAAGTGGCTTTTCTCTCTTTGGTCAGAATAGAGGCACATACGTATTTTTTTTTTCTCATTTTAAGAGGTATGCAATCACATGTTGATAAGATGCTACATTACAGAACAAGTCAAGATAAGTTGTTCAACAAAGAAGCTACAGGCCCATTTCCTATATTAGCCAAAAAAAGCATGGTGATGTACAAGATTAAGGTCATAAATGAAGCTGACAACACACAGTTAGGCTGATGCCTTACTTAAGGCAAGAATCAAAAAGCTGTGGAGTTCACAGCTGAAGTCCTCTGTGAGGAAGGAATCGTTCCTTCTGCTTCCCAGAGAACTACTACTCCAAGCTTTGGGCACGCACATGCAAAATCCTTCACCAACAAGCTCTTCTCATGCTTACCCATATTGGCCAACAGCCCAGTGATAGCCTGTACATCTGCCCCCGAGTAGACATCATTCAGCGTTGCTACGACAGGCAAGCACATGGTGTGGACACGGATTCTCCTTTCGCCTATGAGAAAAGAAAACGGTCTCGTCAAACACTACTTTCTTTTTATGAAGTGATACAGGAAACACCACTGCATACTTCATGTCTGCAATGCCTAAGTATTGGAATTACTTAAGTAATTTAATTAGCAAAGCAGTTGATCTGCGTTTGACTAAAAAAAAAAAAAAAAAAAATTGAAATTGAATCTGATTTCATCAAACAAGTGGGGAACCAGAATGTTGACAGTAGCTGTTAATGATTCAGTTTTTGGTTTTTAGTTAAGCCTACTCATTTGCAGACCAGATTAAGGTTCCCAAGAAACATACTGGTTGGGAAGAAGCAATAACATCAGCTATATGCAGTAAAACATCACAGATCTGATCTTGACATTACATAGAAAATATTAGTGTAGTTATAACTGAACTGCAGTTTATGATCACACACAAAATGCTCATATAAATTCCACACCCTTATTTTAGCTAACACTGCTTACACATATTACCTTTGCTGGATGTGTACAGCAGGGCTGACTGAAAAGAAACTACTTGCATGTCAGTAAGACTCTCTTCTACAGCCATTTGCACAGCATATCCTGCATCTGGGTTTACATTAGGCAATGACAACAAGTCTGTAGATCGCACAAAGAAGTTCCCATGGAAGGTATGAATGGAAAGACCTACAGGATAAAAAAAAATAATAATAATTTTTTTATTGTTATAGTCTTAATGGGAACTACAGACACCATTTACACATCTGCATTCACTGTTTCATGGCTGTGCATCAGAATATTACGATTTTCTCAATGAAATAAAGCATCTTCAAGGAAAGAAATATCCCAAAAACAACAACTAATCCATAGGATCCACATAAAGCAGGAATTCAAAAGCCAAATCAATGCAGGGTAATAGAAGTCTCTAGACTATAAGAAAATTCCCTGTTGAAATAATAGTCCAATAAAACTTGCAGCTTTAACCACTGTTAAATGCAGCACCTTTACTGGTATCAAAGTGCCAAGTATAGCTTAAAAAAAAAAAAATGGTTTGATTCCTCCTACTGATTTTTACCTTTCTAATACGTATTTTTTAACCATTTAAGTGTATGTAATGCCAAAATACCACTGAACCGTTTCCAAATAACAAGAAAAAAAAAAAGTATTCAAACCTTTGGTGCATCTTATCCTCATGACAGCCTCAAAACCAATCTTTCTGGTCAAATATCGTTTCAGCTCCTTCTGTAATTTCTCTACCTGGACAGGGTTGTGTTTATGATGATATGACTGGTAGTAATAGACACTACCTGCAGAATACCTTGATATACAGCCTGAAACAGAAACAACATACAGTGGCAGAGGGCAGACAGTTGCTGCTGTGGTCTTTAAATATGCCAGTTTTATCAGTTGAATCTAATATTCCTTCTAAATTCTTCACACCTGCAAATACCTCTGTTACATAGTTACAGGCCTGCATACAGAAACATAGCTGTAATACGGCTGTATGTGCAATATTTTTGTAGCTTATCAGGTATGAAATATTTTTTCATAATATTTACCTGAAGAAAGTATAGGTGTTATGCCAATGCCAATCAAAAGGTTACTTAAACGGAGAGAGAAATAATTAAAATACTATTGAAAATTACTCTGAAGATAGTCACACTGATGGTTAAAAGGCAGAAAAGTATTTCCAGAAGCTTATACCATGGTCACAAGTATCTCCTGACTCACTGAATACGGGAAAACATGAAAATAGTTATGCTAAATCAGGAAATACTTAAAGATTACATTCTGTTCACAGTGTTTCTGCTCACCAAGGATGATTTCACAACTTGGCATACTACATTTATTCAAATCAGGTTCCTGTGTTAATATGGGTTCTGTGCATTTGTCAAATATGTAAAAGCTATGAACCACAGTAGCTTTATATGACTTACCTAAAGAAGCCAAGTCAGAATACTGTCCACTAAGAAGAAATAAATCCACTGCAACCTGCTGCCCTGAGCAGTCCAAGGCTAATTTCTTGTAAAAATCAGTTGATGGTGTCAGATGTATGTCCTGTTAATACGATGGATAGGCAATTCAAAACAGATTAAAACATTTACTGCCCATTTTCAGGGACACTAATAATTCAGCCTCACTGATTTCAGTGATAACATCTTCCAAAAAAATCATTATTCTGAGCATATAGTGTTTTTCTTCAGTCTTTCTACTATATAACATTAGCTCAACAAGATAACCTCAAAATGCACTTAAAACAGGCAATTCCTGACCCACACGCATACATCTAGCACAGGGTAGTCAGTTCTCTTAACACTTTTTCTTTTCTAACCTTTGCATTTGATCTTTGGTTTGGCTCTTCTCGTGATTTTAGTGCTCCCACTCCCAGAGATGGAAGCTGGGTCTGGAAGACAGAGATTCTACCACCAGTTGGAGACATTAGTTTAAAAGCAGCCTGTAATGCAGGCCCAAGAGCACTCTGCGTTTCCAGGGACTTGGTAAACATCTGTGGTAGGGTCTTCAGGAGATCTTGAATTAGCTACAATTAAAAACACAAAATTGAGTCAAATCAGAAATCTTCCTCTTTATAGAGCTGATTGTTAAACATACAAATAGACGTGTTAGTACTTCTAATACTAAGGTAGAAAATGAAAAGCCCTTGCTAAAGTCAATATTTACCAACCTGAAACAAAAGAGTATTTTAAAGTCAAATAATATTAAAGACTTCATTTCCACTGCAAACTGGATATTTAAACCACAAGTATTAAAGACCATTAAGTCACCACAATTTATCTACTGTATTATATGAATATCATATATTATTGAAGACAGTTCTTACCTCTCTGTTTTCATTTAAATTTACTAGTAAGTTTTCTGGCATTGGTATAAATACATCTGGAAAAACAAAAATGTGTAAGTTATCTTAAAAAAAAAATCACCTCAGACTTTCCCCAATTTTATTTGCTGAAAGCCACCCCTATTAAAAATGTACACAGGCAGTGTGCAAATCCCTTCAAAATAGATTATATGAAGTGGCTGGTTTTTCTCCCCGCTCTCATCCTAACCATAGCTGTGGCTAGAAAACTATTTTAGAATAAAAATCAAAATGATAATAAAGTTAAAAAAAAAAAAAGACATAGGGAAGATCTTCCCAAATTCATTCTACCTTGGCCCAATATTACAGAGTAAAAGGAGACTTGAAACCAGTGACAGGAGAACAAGCAATTTACTGAACATCAGTACTTCACCTGACATTATAAAAAAAGTCTAGGTAATTGTACAATTAAAGTCAGGAAGGCTGACTTCATATTTCAAATCACATGTGTTACATCTATGAAAGTTCAGGGTTTATTTTAAAGCTTTGCTCAGCTTGCAGTGGCCTAATGAAAGATCCCAGATGTAGGCTACACCTAAAGCCATTACTAGTAAGACTAGTGATGTGATCAACAAACTCCCAGCACATATTTTTTAAATGGTATCAAAATCAGTAGTTGTTAATAGATGCTAATAACAGAAGTTATTTCTGCATACCTTCAATATCTGACACTATAAGCATCTGAGGCTGCGAGAGACCTTCCTGAAGACTGTAGAAATGGATTGTGCTGTCAAATGTTATGAAGCCTATTTTTGTTCTAGTGTTCCCAGGAAGCCTAAAAATCAGACATATGGTATTCAGCAAGATGAAATTTTATTTCTGCAGACTTTTTCTAAGCAAAAAAAAATCCACTGCACCTGTCCAAGCTTTTTAGTACGTAGCTAGCTTAACAGCTATAGTCTTTGCAACAGCTTGACTAATTTTAGAGCTCATATTAGAATTACCTAGCAGAAATGCAAAACTCTTTTCCAAAGAAGGGTAAGAAGAAATAGACTAAAAATATTTAGAAAGAATAAAATGCCTTCAGATCAGCAACAGATGTTTGCAATTTTTTTTTTAAATGAAAACCTTATCCTACAACATGACTCTGTAGAGAAGATTTAGCCAGAAATATAATATTGCAAGACAGCTATATAAACTTCTGAAGAAAATAGATTCTCCAATGAAAAATGCTTTATACTACTTAGTACTGGACAGCTAAGACTTAACTAATAGTGCAGAAGTCCAGTGTAACACTCTGTTCAGAAAGGAGTGAGGGAATCCCACAGCAAAAATTTGAAATAACTTTTAGTGGTTTTTTTGTTTGTTTTTTGAAAGTCAGTCAAGGAGAAAGTTAGACATAGCTCTACTGGACATAAACCTGTCAAGCATAATACAAACCCAANTTCAGTTAGCATTTATTTTATGTAAAGTGAGTTAGATAAGTATTTACTGAAAGGAACATATCTATCTAAATTTCATCTTTTTAAAAAAGCCAGGTCAAAAGACTTCATAAATATAGATACTTTTTTTTTTTTTTTTTTAGGCACTTGGAAATCTGTCAGAAAAGAGACTGAAAAACTTGACTTAAAATTAACATTTCTTGGTGCAGCTGTGATGGAAAAAAAGACTGGCCACGTTTCTATGCAATATTGATCATTGACAGATATCATTACAGAAATTTTTCTTCTAGACAGGAGGCAGTGGCATGTTAAAGTCTAACATGAGCTTCCTCTTACTGAAGGATAAGGAAAGCAGAGGAGATGCTAAGAAAAAATACTTACAAGTCAAGATTGTCTAACAATGTCTTGCAAACTGTATTCAAGTATCCTGTCTCTATTGCATTATGAGAGACATCAAACACAAAGAGGTACACAGGTGGCTGAGGTGGACGTAGCTGAGAGAAGAAAAGATTTCTATTATTTTCAAAGCAGTATTTGTTAGATTTGGTTTATTCGTTCCACTACAAGATTAAATTGTGTTACTTAGAACAACATGCAGATGACAGATACATTAAGTTTTAACATGATTCTATGATTCTAAGATATCTGTCTCTTATCAGATAATTCTAGAATTGTGACTTGCTTCCCAAAGACCTACAAAAATCCATGTAGTCTAAGTACAGAAAGATTTTGAAGTTATATCTGTTTAGAAATGAAAAATTCTCATCTAAAATTCTTCCCAAGACTTCTCAGATACACTCCTTGAGGCAGCAACTGCTCTACTATACAGGAAAGCACCCTCATTAACGCTTCTTTTTTTCCCCTGACTTGCCACCAGAAATAAAACAAAATAAGAATGATAAAGGGCAAGTAAAACCTTACCATGTATTCAGATGGAGCCATAAATTCAATAGTAGCATTCTGAACTTCAGGTCTTTTATGAGGTTCTCCATAAGCTCTTGTCACAGGATTATACATGAATTCCTCAGGAACTACATAGATAAGTGTAGATAAGTATTACTATTTCACACTAGCACTGGCTTGGCTGTGCTGCATTTTGAAAAAAATGCATCAACTGATTGGTGTCTGTTGAATAATATTTCTTACTGAAGCAGACTTCAGACTCACTACAAGTCATTAGGGACCGCTGCCTCCATGGGAAATATTTCACATGTAACAGCCCCAGCATGACTGACCATCTCCAACAGTATTACAGTATGAAAGGCCAGGGTTAAAAAAGGTTCACCTTAACATACCAATTTAAGCCATTAAGTACATTTAAGCTTACCATCGTTCACTCTATAGCACAAATTGCATTTCCATCTCCTTTGGTCTAGGAAGCTGACAAAAGGGTTAATATATGTCCGGCAGGAACGGCATCTCACTATAGTGCTTGAAGTGACCACCGGCAATTGCTGGAAAAGAAGTTTCCAATTTAAAAATGTAAACTCAGGATAATTGTTTAACTATGATACCAGTATTTACGCTATGCTTCCTGGTCACCTAGCTAAAGCATGCTTGTTTAGAAGGAGGCATTAATGCAGATTTATTTCTGTATCCACACAGCGTCTTTACAATTAAAGCATCAGAGCTGAGCTCTAACCTATTTGGCCCCACATATTTCTTTCTTAAGCCACTTAATTTTGCATTTAAGACAGATCCCTACTTCCAATTCTGAACAACAAAAGACTAAACCTCCCCTACCCCCAGCATACTTCAACATCTTCAGCATTCAAAATTTTCAATAGTTTGCCATACCGATAAGTCTTTGAAAGGATGAAGCAGGAGTCCCAAAGGAAGTTTGGCTTTATTCAGTAAGGCCTGAGTTTGAGGAATGTTAGTCAGGGTACAGCGGAACAACCTACGTGGAGGACAAAGGGTTATTTTTAGAGGCTTTCAGGTAAGAAAATGGCGATTTCAGTAGTACCCAGCATCCTTTTTGTTTTTTCAGTTGGTGACAGCAGATTTCCATTTCCAGAAAAATATCTTCTCCAAATCTATCAGATCACTGATTCAGCCCGAACATGACCCACATGACATACTTCAGTTATGCTACTTTATATCCAGGCTGTTTATACAAATTTGAGTGTCACTTTAGTTAGATAAGTCAAAATTAAGCCTAAAAGTGCTCAAAATTGTATCAAATCTTTATATGCTAACTTTTGTCTTGGAAAACCATTTTGAGAGGGCCTGATATACCAGTTCAAACCTTTGAAGTTTACAAAGTTGTTTTAAAGTTACCAGAAAATTAAAATTCTAAACAGTTCTCCAGCCAACTTTACAAAGATGCTCTTGCAAGGAAGTTACAAATAGGTACATTACACAAAATATTTTTCCTTGCTTTTCCAGGTGTTCTATGCAGACATACAGTTTTCTTGCATACTAGGAGACAGGTTTAGAAAAAACTCTTAACAGCTAAGAACCCTAACAGGGCAATTATGGGATCCTTTTATATTGAAGATAGAGTTACTTGAAACCCCAGCTCTTAATCTAAACTGAAATTATCAAGTAATTTAAATTTTGGTGTATGTAGCACCTAAAGGTATAATAGCAGCAGCTCAGCTAACTGCCTCAATCTTGGCTCCACAGAAGAGATCATTACTGAGAGAACTTCTACTGACAGTTTTTTAAGTATCAATAAGATGCTTAACTGATGGAATTATCTAATTAACCTCCTAAAAAACTATTTTTAGTGGGTTTTTCTTTTGATAAAAAGCAGCAGCAAGTGGAGACAAATGCTTTCGAAAGATTTGCAGTAGAACACAGCTGGTTAATTAAACTTATGGTACACAAATAACTGTTACATTTTGACAATCTCTTAATGTCTTAAAATATTTCCTGAAAGATTTTTCTAAAAAGTACATACAAAGCTTGCTGTCTTCCTTCTTAGCAAGGAAGAAGCTATTCAAAAAACAAACAAACAAAAAAACAACAAAAAACGCACATCTATAGCTTTTTAATATCACAAAAATATGCTTTCTGCTGAGTTTCCTCATTTCAAAATTTAAAATATTTACAATACTCACCGCCTTTATTTTAAGAGAGTGAAATTAGCGTTCAAAGTTTTCTATTCCCACAAAATTAAGGAAGTGTTTTGTGAAGAATTAGGTTTATGATTAGGAACCTATACTTTCTGGTGTTGCTCCCCCTCCCAATGAATTTTAACAAACAAATAGTCTTACTCAGGATTGCAATTCAGCTTCTGGATGTCTTCATGCAAGTTTGGGACAGGAGCCTGCAAGATGGCTGTAGGAAGAATATTTCTTTCTTGAAGAAGATTCACAGGTCTTAATCCTTCTTGCTGCAGACTCAGGTTGCCCATAGATGTAGTTAAGTGATTAGGGCCTAAAGGAGGCTAAGTCAAATTTTCAGAAGTTAATATAGATTTGGATGAAATCCACAGTTCATTTAAAAAAGAAAGCAGATATTTCACTTTTTTGGTATTGTTATTGTATTATAATAGCATATTTATAAATCCTTCTTGCTACATAAATTTGGACTTATGTTTGCAATACAATGGAGGTAAGTATTAGCATGTATTTGCGCCTAGACCCTTCAAATACAAATATGCTTCTCGGTTTGCCTTGGAAGTTCAGAGGAAGGAAAAAAAAAAAAAAAAAAAAAAAAAAAAAAATCAGCTAACAACAACAGTAACCCGAGGAAAGAAAAATGTGTTCAAAGCAGCTGGAAGTTTTTAGAACAGAAATATTCTACAGAGGGAATATTTCAGAAGGAGATGGTGAAAAGACTTTCCAAATTGTTATCAAAGTAATAATGAAAGTGTTAACTTCTGGTCCTATCTATGGATCTTAAACAAACAAGGCACCAAGCAGCAAACCCTAGAAGTGTGATGCACAGGTTTCCAGTTTTCTTTAGCCAAGGGCAGCAGCTTGCCTTAGGAGGCTGGCGTGAGGTACTGGAGTAGTAAGAGACAAAACCAGAAAGTCTTTACCTGGTGGAAAGGTTTTGATCCATCTGGATATTTCAGAGCAGGTGCTTGCAAACCTGGTGCTCCAGGTGGAGAAGTATTTTGGTAGCCTGGTGGCAAGTTTGGATACGAATATCCAACATTTCTACCCATGTTAACATTTGGGGTGGCAGGAGATGGATGTGTGGTTGCTAGAGGTAGAGAAGACATATTTCAAATAAATTCCTGAGGAACTGCAGATTGATCAATGCTGCTGATATAGTGAGAGAGGCTTTTTATTATTATTAAAGTGTAAACAATTGACAAGTGGTATCAATTTTGCAAAAATCTTGATAATGTTTCAAATTTTACATTCATTTTTCTTTCAAGATAAAAATCAAACAGACTATGTACATTTGTATGTAAATATTTAAACCTCTGTCTTTCACAAAACTGTTTTAAAAAGGTATGTAATGATTAAATTATTTAATCCTGAACCCTTACCCATGAGGCCACCACCTTCTATTGCATCATAGCTGTTTTGGACCATAGATCCATCACTGGCAGTGGATGCAGCATCACCTATAAAGAAGAGACCCCCAATTAAATTTTTCCCAAGTCAGTAAGAAGGCATAATAGGGCAAATAAGAAGCAATTCAACTTTCTGGGTGAACATGAGGTTATCACAGTTTAGATTTTCTTTAGTTGCTGCCCTAGGACAAAGCTGGATTAAATACACATCCCAGTATAAGTCTCATGCATGGTCTCTCTACTGATGTAACCTCCTCCAAGGACATTCATAACAATCCCACAAGTCCTATATTTCCGGTTGATTAAACTGTTAAGTTACTTTAAACTTAAGGATTTTTCACAGATTTGAAGTTAATATGCATTAAGATGTCAGATAGAGGTGTTCATCTATAGGTTAGCTGGAGTTTTCAAAGTACTTTCGAATTTAGGTACTGAATTCCCAGGATAAATTTTTCACAGAACATGGTAACATCAGACTTTCCACTTGCACATTCAGTGCTCTTTACAGAGCAGCAGAAGTTCTAATACAGTCACAAACCAATCAAGATACAAGTTCCAGTTGAGATAACAAAAACCTTGAAATTGAGAAGGCAGTCCCAAAGTACATCTTTTGTTAAGCTTACCGTGTCTTAATAGAAAAGAACTACTACTTATCACTAGGGAAAAAATATGCACTCTATTATATATTATCATTAAAATTTCCAAATTTGGCTCAGATGAACTTATTGCTACACTATACACTGAATGCAGCTGGTAGGAAGCAGTCAATCCACCTCATAGACTAAAAATTTCTTGTTCTCCAGGGGCCTGGAGATGTTGCACTTGTTCTGTGACAAAGAAAAGATTTTCTAGGCAGTTTCTATTGCCTTTCATATGTTCAAAAGTAAGCTAAACTATTATTGCATTCACACCGTGACTACACACAAGGAACTTGACCCTCAACAGGCAATGAACCTTACTAACTACCTTCAGAAAATGCACAGGCCCAAGATCCAAGTTTCAAAGCAGACAAAATTTCTCAATACCATTTCAGAACACGGAGAAAGAAGAGACCACAGGAGACATGGATGTGTTGTGCTCAAGTTCAGCAGAAAGAACAAATATGTTCCTTACCTTCTCTATTTGCAGTTGAATTTAGCAGAGTCTGTGGTACAGAGCTATTAGGTGGTGGTGCTGCTGTCAGTGTTGATGGCCTAATCAAAGCAGGACCAGTAATCGGAGGGGGTCCCAGAGGAGGCCTTGGAGGGTGGAGTGGAGGTAAAGGCTGAGTCACTGGCGGGGGTGCAGATGCTGTGAAAAAATTCATTTTTAGAATGAGTTTAACCAAACTGTAAAGGTCACAAACCCTTTTTAAATAAGAGACACAGAATGAACTGTAAATATTTCTCATATTCCATGTGATAAACAGTATGAGATATGGTGCAAAAGGTTTACAACTGGGTGTTTCTGATATATTCCCAGCACATTAGGTCCTGTAGCTGTTATCCATGATCTCCTGCAGTCGCGTGGTGACTGTTGGCGAGAACTGAGGCACAAAGCAACCTGATTTCAGTTACACAGTCTGGACTTCATAAAATGATAATACAGTTCCCTATACTGTCTAGTGTGGGTCAGTAAGAGCTGAAACAGATTTCTCCTGACAGAGTATTCATCCTCCATTTTCAAAGCTTGATACAAAATAACAACACACAGATTCTGTAGCCACCTAAAATACACAGGAAAAAATAAAAAAGATTTCATATGTTGCCAGTAGTCTCCACAAGTAGTTTGTATAAACCTATTATGCAAGTGTGAGGTGCTCTGCTTTAAAATATTTAACATTACAAATTAAAAAAAATACTGGAAGCTTATCACTTTATTTTGAAATTATAACTTGTTACTTTCTGGAGAAAGCCCTGAACTGGGGGAAAAAAAAGTTACCTTCTCTCCTCTAGGACCTTCTCAAGCTGAGACATTTAGAAACCCTATTGCTTTTCTCCATCTAGAGTAATGCCAGATCTCTGACGTACCTTTGCCCCTAGTGAAATTATCTGATTGATCTCAACGTTGGATACTGCAAAGCAAATTAGCAATTGCTATATGAAAGCAACACCGTTACCAAACTTGGAAGAGATCCTGTTTCTCTCAGAGACTGTTCTAAGTTAGCCATGCAGGCAAAGCTTTGTTCCAAATATAAAACAAACTTGACTAGCAAAATAAACTATATTGATTTTTATCAGTGATTGTTGTTCTACCAATAAATAAATAAATAAATGCTCTTGAGGACTCACTGTTGCACGTGTATAAGAATTTTCCTGTTTCATTCACTTTTATTCCCTTATACCACTTAATGAAAATTTTCAGCATGCTTATTTGAATAAGCTGTTTGAAAAAGTTCTATTAATGAGTTTAAGATAGTTTGAAAATCATAACATTATTAGCTGAAAATATAACAAGATATCACCATCAAGAAAGATGTCTAATATCAGGTCAGAATCATTTCACAAGAAAAAAACATCTGCTTTAACATTTCAAATATTTCTGTATGCAACTACTATTACCATTCTCGGGGGAAAGAGTCAGAGAAACCCTGTAATAGCAACTAAATGTTTGGTAAAGAGAAACTGGAGAACAAGTTTGCTATCACAGTATTCACAGGTTACATAAAAGAGCTATTAGTGTTATCAGAGCTTTCAGCCATTGCCTACAACAGCACAAAAGAAAACATAGACTACAGAGGTGATAATTCGGTGCCTTTCACACTTTGAGAATACTTTCCTCCCAAACAACAAGACACCATTCGGGAACTACCTGCTTCAGCCACCAACACCAACTCAAATGTCTGAACTGCACACACAATTTTCATTTCAAACCCAAAGAGGTCACCCCCCAGTGTCTGTGATGTGCATTTTCTCAGAGTATCTGTTTTGAAAATCCAATTCTACACACAAATAGCTGCTGCGGAGTAAATCCTGTATAATCTTTTCAAAACAGACACAGAGAAAGGGTAATTAGAAGTCAGTTTAAGGACAAAATATTACTGAAGAGTTGTGGTTACCTGGCTTCATATAGTTGTTCTGAAGCGGGGGGCCTCCTGGAGAAGCAGCATATTGGTAACTCCCTGGATTTGTGTTTCCTGGTAAGGAGGATGGTGGTTGGGTTGATACTGTCCCCGCCACGTGAGCCAAATGGCTCGCTGGAGACCCAGCTGGATGCCCCACAGCAGCCTGGCCATAGGGCCAGCTGGAGAGCCCTGGGGGGCCAGCTGCAAAGCTGCCAGCCGAGGACACAGCAGCCGAGTTTGGTGGTGCAGGTGGCAGCACTTGCGGAACAGAACCTGCTTGTTGCACTGATGACCCCGACGGAGGTGCCACTCTGCTGAGAATCTGTCCAGGTCCTTGATAATTATTTAATTGAGAAGCAATTTGAGAGCTGCTATAGTTAAACTGTCCAGAAGATTGATGCGGAGGAACTTTGGCTGGCATCTGATGCGAATATGATCCTGGAGCTGAAGGGCTATACCCCTGGCCATCCGACAAATGCATCAGCTGATTTTGGACAGGGCCTGGAAGATAAAATACTTTAAAACATCAGCACTGTATGAGACTTACTTTCAGAAGAGATGTTCCTGAGAATCTCTTTTCCTAGGATTTTATTGACCTGTAAGTCCTTTTTTTTAAAAAAAAAAATAAAAAAAAATCCAGGTGCAAGTGACAGAGGTACTACTACAGAAGACACGAATTTCTTAGTATTTTGCTATCAACACTTAGATTTTTGTTCAGTTTTTTTACCATTGCCTTGTATAACACTGCAACTCACAAAGTATTTCAGTGTTTGAGCATAATTCATGATCCTAGATGCAAATTCACACACCATATTATTTCTATCCCCAGAAACAGGGAAATAAGTTAACCACAGACCAGTGCACTCCTATGGAACTGGTAGCAATACGAAGTGGCAAACTGAAAGCAAAAGAATTTCTGTGTAACAACTTAGTTTCACTGAGCATTGACAATAACTTAAACTTCAAGGGAAAGACACAAACAGCCAATATCAGTATAGGTCACCATGTTACTTCTCAAGTGACAAAATTAATCCATGAAACTTTCTGCTAGTTAATTTTAGTAAGAGAACTATTCATACATATGCTACTCATGTAAAAAGCCAGTTGGTCAGGAATATGGAATGAAGGAAAAAATACCAAGATAATTCACAAATTAGGAAGAAAAAAAAAAATTGATAGCTTGATTTGATAGCAAGACAATATAAATTTTTCGATTGAAATCCTATTGACTGAGCCAAATATACTAGATAACATATGGCATTGATAATCATACTGCTTAAAGATCATTAAAACACTTTCTGAAGTTGTATCGTTCCCATTTATTTTAGCCAGTTGCACTGCGATTTTACCTTTTTTAAAAAAAAAAAAAAACTCTAAATGCAGCTTGAATGTTGCAGAATCCTCTTTCTGGTTTAGGCTTAAAATTCTGCTCTTTACAGCTTTGTACTACTTCCCAGATTTTTGGAATTAGTTACACTTTCGGACTTTTTTTTTTTTTTTTTTTTTTTTTTGAGTCTATAAAAAAACAGGGCTTATTTTTCACACCAGAAGCTCCTGCAGGATTCAGTACTATATTAAATTAAGAAAAAAGACTACTATATATGCATGTGTATGTATTTCAATTTCCAGTACTGGAAATTGCTGCCACCAGAAGTCACATTTCATTTAACGTTAAAATAAAAGTGGCTAGTTTTCCAAGCTACTGAAACATTCTAGTTAATTTTTAAAAGGTAACATTGCCAAGTTAGTATTATTCTTGTTTTACTATCATAAACATCTGAGTTTAGTTAACTACAAAACACATAATAGTTAAGACGCACAGGGCTGTTGTCATCCAACTCATCATTTCCTGGGTAGGTTTGTTCCCATTCGCAGACAGCCTCTGCCCCATAGAATATTGTATGTATCGATGCCAAGTGCTCAGCCAAGGTAGTACTAGTGATCTCTGTTATTTGCCCTTGTTATTTGTGCACAAAAAGTAAGTACTAAACTGTTCTTTACATATTAATCACAGTTTGTAACCCTGTACAATGCTGGTCATCAGTCCAGCATTGGACAATATATAATGCCCTTAAATTGATAATGGCTAGGCAAAAAGCATACAAAGACAAAAACTGTAACAACTGCTCATCTTGAAAAGCTATCCTGCAGCACACAGCAAACTAGATTTTACAATAGATTTTGTAAATAGATGGACAAATTTAACTTGCTAACTCTAATTTAACTGAGACTCACATGATGAGACGCATCCCAACTGCATTGCCATGTACATTCGAACACTAACACCAAAATCAATTGTACAAAAGATATTAAAAAATACTAATCATTTTCATAACTTTATTATTCACCTTACGGCACAACACTCTAGCGACAGCAGAAACTGGAGGATTTTGACTGCTCTTTTAAACACTACTTTCCCTGAAAACTGAAAATAAGGCAATGAAAGGAAAGTAAAACTTGAAAATGAATGATCCAGTACTTTCTATGGCACCGACTCAAATCTAGCTCAACATAGCATAACATTCCAAATCTCAACTCTCCTTTTCCTTTCTGAAGTCTGAAGCACTACAGAAAGCTGCTGTAGCTTCTGCTCAGTTGCTGTTTTCCAGACGTGCCTGCATGAATCTGCCAACAAACCAAAGCAGCAGCACCGAGGGGTGCGAACTCCCTCCAGTCACCTTTGCAGTTCCACAAGGCTTCTCAGAACCTGCTGCTTTGCTGGTGGCAGCTGCTAGTCTTGACCCAGCCTCTTTGCTGAGGCCTGATGGAATCATATAGGCTCTCCAGCTTCCTCCATATGCTGCTTGTTTCCTGCTCTACGAAGCCCAGGAACATTGGAACCCAAGGAGCCTGCGTAGGCTGAAGATCACCTGCACAACAGCAAAGCAGCTAAGGCTCAGCATGCCAGAGATGAGTTAGTAACACAAGAAACAGGGCCACCTGTTTCACAATGAAGGCAATTTATATAGGAACACAAGGCCATTCAATATAGGAACACAAGGTCATTCAATATATCTAAGAGATTAGATAGAGAAAGGCACCAGAATATATACGTGTTGCTCACTGATTTTATACAGAGGGTCAAAACATTAGCATGAGAGGTTGGATTCAAAATCTGTTCTCTGAAACACAGAATTTCAGTACAATCTTCTCCCAGGCAAGCATTTTGTGTGTTGCATTCACCAGTTGCAACCTCCTCAACCTTCAGGAGGAGGAGATACAGATATTGGCTCAGATACAAGAGCAAATAACTTAGAGCTGAATTCTAACTGAACTACCAGTTCAGCCAAGCTTGATCTCTCGTTTTCCAAGCACATGGAGAACTGACCAAAGGCAAATGTTCCTAGAGCATCTCATGACCTTGGAGTGAGGTCCTAAGATATCACATGAGCCCAGAAAAACCATTCTAGAAGATCCATTTACACTCAAAGTACGCTCACCAACTTAACACTGCTTCTTCATATTTATACTACAAATCTATTAATTGAAAAGCGAATTAGTGTCAATATTCTGTATTCACTTAAATGCAGAACACTACTTTAAAAAAAAAAAAAAAAAAGAAGTATAAGAGGGTTGTTGCCCATCAACCCAATACTCAGAACTAAAAATTTACAGGACAACATACAGTGCTACTATAAGGATTTACTGCCTTTACCAGACACATGAGTTCAGGGTGTTACCTACAAAAGTAAAGTGAACAAAATTTGAGAAAAAAGAGGTGACAGCTACATAAGAATTTATATTCTATGGGCAGCTTTCTTAGCAGATGCACCACTGTACTATAACAATACTCCTAAAGTGTGTTCCTGACTTTTTAAAATATTTTATTTTTACTATAAAAGTCAAGGGTCATGTCACCTTCTCAACATATGTTTCACACAATACTAAGAACAGTCCTCACTTGAATAATCTAATTTATTCAAAGGCCAGTAACCCAAACCAGAACACCAACACAGCGTAACAACTGCTTTAACTTTATTACCTATTGTTTGCATAACTCTAAGTTTCAGTTCTTTATTTTATACACCTGACTGCCTGACAGATTCAACGGATTTCCAGTATGTGACTATTCCAGGCTGTATCAGAATTAGCAAATATAAAGTGATGCCACTATGCAAACCAGTCCACTTTGATACTACATTAGCTGATATTTGCTCTTTATTTTGTACCTCTCTTGCACCATAAACTTATCAGAATAGAGGCTCTCTTCTCAGGTGGTATTTTATATGCTTCCCACATTGCTGCAACTGTGCAGTTGTTTGTAAAATGGCATTTGGTAGATGACTTTGAGGAATAGTAATAAGCTGCCTGCAAAGGGGGAGGGCAAAGACAAGTTAAACTATTTAATTACTCATGTCTAAAGCAGAAATTTAAAAGATCTCTTTATAAATGAATTGTTTAGGATGCAGAATAACCACTGAAAAAGAGAAGTATGCAGTTATGGAATGAAGTACAGAGGATACTCTATGTATATATGAAATTAGGAAACATTCCCCACAGCACAAATTCTCAAAGCAGTTTGATAGGGAGACAAGGCTCTTCTTGTATCACTTTCTTCCCAGCTTAAAAGGGCAAGCTAGCAAATCATCCAATTTCACCTTCAATACTTGCTTTTTTTAAGCACAAAATATATTTTGAAAGGAAGAGAGTTGAGGCTTTCCCAGATTACAGCACCTCCAACGAGA
>VZSV01000078.1:861396-891439 GCA_013398735.1 Nothocercus julius
CCCCGGCCCCTCATGGCCGTTAACGGCCCCGGGGGCCGCGTTGAAGCGGGGGGCGATGGCGGGGCCGGCCCGCGGCCGGGGCAGCGGCAGAGCCGCCCACGGGCCCCCTTGGTTACGGCGGGGACGGGGAAGGGCTGGGGGCGTGGAGGAGGGGGTGAAGGCTCTCCTGCCGCCGCCTCCTCCTCCTCATTTTGTGGCCGCCGATCAGGGAGAGCTGCTACTCCCTCCCCTGCGAGCGCCTATTTTGTTTATTTTTATTTTTGTGCATTCTTTGAAGGCCCCCTGGGTTTCCCAGGCATTCAGGTCCCTGTTTCTTAAGGATAACACCCATACTCCAAACTCCAGTTGCATCTGTCTTTTATGATCGCTTAGTAGTTTCTTATTTTAGTCCTGTCTCATATTTCACTTCGGTGTTTGGGATTTCCTTGAGTGCATTTGTGAGTATTCCTCTTAAGTATTCCTTGTAAATAATCTACAAGTGCTTTATGATTTTCTTCTGTAGCTCAATTTAGTCTTCTCATGATCTGTCAGATTTTGTTCTGAATATTGTAACTTTTTTTTTTTTTTTCAAAAATTAAGAATTTTGTATTCGTGTTCCAAGGTAGCGTATGCTTTTTTACGTAATGGAACTGTTGGAACAGGCCCTGCTTTGAGAGTACGACATGCGAGCAGCATTTTGTAAGCCAGGCTGCCGCTGAAGCGCTTATGTACATTGTGCAGGTTGTGGTGCCGTCTTCATGGATAAACTGTGTATTCTGCAGTTCCAAATGCCCTTGAGATATACGCTAAATTAAAATAGAGCGTCTCAGAATAACAAATACGATAGAACTGGTAGTAGCTCGGGCAATAATTAATTCTCCTCTGCTATTAGACTGATCAGTGACAGAACCAAATGGTGAGTAATGTTTCTGAAATCTCGTAAATGATTTGCTGTCACACTGCTCACAATGCCAAAAGAAAATATACGCTGCTAGCACATTTTCAGACTTTCTCCCACTCCTCGGCTTTGAAAAGTTAATATCAAAATGCAGTTTCCTATCATAGAATAAACTTTAGAGGGTGGATATCCCTTCACTCGCAGAATTTGCCGTGAATTTCATTTTGCGTTGTCACTGGAGACATTTCACAACGTTAAAATTGTCATACGTGAAATGATCATTAAAAAGACAAATACAGTCGTAAAAGTAGAATTTAAAAGCCTGTCTGTAGGTTGTTTTTTGAAGGGTGTGTTTTCAAATGTGAAGCTCTGAGTGCACACACAGTTAGTTGTGGCTGTGTTGGATGGAGGTTTGTTTTCCAGCTGTTAACAGCACCCGCCCAGGCACGGGGCATTTCCACTTATTGCAAGAGACAGTTTGGTTGATTGCAACTAGCTTGTTTCATTATTATTACATTGTTATGCTAAAGATATTTCTTAGAGCCTGTTGTCTAAAGCTTTACAGGTTTTTAGAAATAAGCATTATACTAACTGATCCGGAAATGAAGTAATGCATTTTTGCAGAGTAGGAGAAGGAAAGAAATTCCTTGTTTTTCAAAAGATAACAGAAATAACTGTGAGCAAAGTTGTTTGCTAGTCCTTTTTGCCAGTGACGTTCTCTTTAGGGCATCATCTCGGGATGTCACCGAAGCTGCCAGGTGGGAATTCTGCTTCACTGCGATCGGCAGCAGGTTATTGGTGTGTGGAACAGCTGCCGATGTTGCACGGCAGCTACAGAACCATCCTGCTTGGGAAGGGTTACCACGTCGTGGAGGCCAGACTTGTCAGAGGCGTTTTGAAGTGATAACCATCTGTTGTTGACATGATACTAGAAGATGACTTCCATGTTTTTGTTAGGGAGCTGCGAATAAATAAGTTGGGGATGTCTGTAGAAATAACTGGCATCCAGAAATGGTCATGTGGCCCTTAAACTTTGTTTTTAAAAATTCCTCTATGCTTGCTATCGATTATTTTTTGAGGCAACCCTTGAAATAATCCTAAAATAATGGTGTTTTGTCTTCATGGTGGCTTGTGAAGAGACATTGCTGGAGTTTTCATTGCTTGATTTTTGTCATTTTTTTTTAATATAGACCTGAAAGTTTGAGTCGATTTATACTGCATAAACTTTGCTGTTTTCCTGAGTTTTGTCTTCTGACTTTGATGTGTTAGCAGCATAATAATTCTTGATATCACTGCAGAGCTTCTAACGGTTCTTATTTCTTTCATTTGGCATTTGTATGAATTGTGTAGGTTTTCTTTTTCCCAATGTGATAAGAGTAGCTTTAATATCCCTATGCAAATATTTTTGGTGTGCCTTTGCAATTAACTGTCAATTTGTTTCCCATTTTAATAGGACCGTTTTCCTGTAAATACTGCCAGCTAATACTACAGCTGTTAGTGTATTTGGATACCTCTGATTTTAAAGCCACTCTTACTATGGTGGTGGAAATTTAACCCTTATTGCTGTCACTTGATCTGTATTTGCAGAGTAATCCTGTTCTCATATTAATAGTTTGAATCTTGCCTCTAATTACATTTTTTTAGTAACTCATGAGGAATTTTTTCTTTCATCCATGAGCCTCATATTTGGAAAGGGATCACACCAGGTTAATGTAACTAGCTGGGGGAAGTTATTCTCGCCTCAGTAATATGAGCAGTGCTCTTACATCACACTGTTTGCAGTGGTTTGTAGCTTATTTGAGTAGATCATTTTTCTAAGCCTTGTAGAGGCTTTTCTTGATGGGTATTTTGTTCAAGCAATAAATAAATCTGCTGACGTGTATGTTCTGCCGTGTTTGCTTATTCTTGACCTTTGCTTTTCAGACATGAGAGCGACAGTTTCAGTCATGACATTGTGATTAGGTGTTCACGCATTGACAAACTTGTTTTTTATTCTTATTTTTTTTTCTGTGTTATGTTTTTCCAGTTGTTCAAAATAACATAGGACAGAGGTAAAAATTGTAGGGTCAGTCACGAAAAAAAACAAAATTTTCTAAGACTTATTCATCTTGAATCAGGAGAGGCAAACGTGGGCTGACCAGATTTTGTTCCAGTACAAGGAAGGATCATGACAATAGTGCTGGGTACTGACCTGGGGTTCAACCGCCTCGTGCAACGCTCCAAGGTAAAAGCTGCTCTAAATCAGCTTGTGAAGTCCAAGACACGGCTGCGGTGTCAACACAAGTACTAAAGCAAGGGAGGACACACAGGCTGTGTCAGGAGGCCTTTGGAAGCTGTTCTCAGCACTTGAGTCCAATGTTTCCAAAATATTTGGACTCCCACTGCCTTTAGCAGGAGTTGAGTGCTCCAGCAGGGATACTTTTAAGGATCTTGCTGATACTTTTAAGGATCTTGCCCTTCAGTCTTTCAAAGATTTTCGTACTAGATGCTAGTTCATCATGATGAGCTGGTGCTTTCAGTGTGATTATTCTTACTTCAGATAATGAGCAAATTAAGATGGAAGTTAAGGAACTAATTGCTCACGAGTGCGCAGTGAATCCAGTGACAAACTGTGTGTTTGCATCTCACAACATTGCTCCAGAAATGAAGGTTGTTTCACCTCTGTGCTACATGAACGTGGATCTTCCCAGAACGTTTGGGATGTTAGAGCATTTCTTTCTTTGAGTCTAGTCTGAGAGGTCTTAGTTAGAAACGTGGTTTAGTTGAAAAATTCTTTCACATTTAAGCTTTGAACTGTATAAAGCAGTAAAACAGGGTCACAACTTTTAAATAGCAATTCCAGTGCTTTGTGCTAAGTAGTTGTTTTCCATTACAAGCCAAACAAGCTATGTGCACTCAACAGGGATTTTTTTTTAAAAAGGAACTTCTCTGGATTCAACTTGTTAGACTTCTTCAGGGTTTATCATCTCTACTTCAAACCTTGCAGCTCTGGAGAAGAGGTGGCAGCAGCCTCTGTGCAGCCATCCCTGCACCGCCACCCCAGAAACAGCATTTTTCCTTGGTTGGAAAGTATGTCAAGATCCCATATGAAACCTTCAGTGGAGTGTCCTGTACCTCCACAAAGCCATACTGAACATAAAATAATTTTTGCTACTGGGGCAGAGGGAAGTTCTTTGCTGTGAATTAGGTGGTCTGGGTTTCATTGTTCTGCATTAATTTATTAATACATGTCTGATCACTTAACCTGCCTCTGATACCAAAGTTAAATTGCTTTTGGATTTTTCATTCAGTACATCAAATTACTTTGTTTTCTGTAGGTATCTTACAATGCTTAATACAGTGTTCTAACTGAGCTTAAATGTATTTTATTTTTTGTTTATTTCAGACTATAAGATTCAGATATGTCCTTCATATTTAATTGGATTTACAGTGGTTTCAGTAGCGTATTACAGTTTTTAGGTAAGTTTTGTTGTTGTTGAATAAGATATCTGTGCACTTCTGCTATCTTCAAACCTATGGCTGGTTAAATAATAATATTTGTTTTGGTTTATATTCAGCAATACTCACACAAAAGATACATTTATTAAACGTGAGTATTTCCAGAGCATACTCATTCCTATGTTAATCCTTTAACCACTACAAAAAGTATGTTTTCTTTTTTTAAAAAATAATAGCTTTGATTCCCCCAGTTATTCTACCTTAAAGCTGGTGTAACTCAGCTGACTTTTATGGAGTTTCTCCTAATTTTTCACTATTTTAAAGAACTGAACTCAATTATTTTAATTAACCTTTCTGTTCTTTTGCACTTTGGGGTGTCACTTGAGAGCTCAAATATGAGTCACCATTGACAAATTTTAATACTAGATTTTGAAGGCCTTGCTCATATTTAGCAATGCTTTATTCAGTGACTGATATCACTAAAATCGGTACGACTATTAGATTACTGACATCAGCTGCAGAGTGAGGAAAGCATTTTCTGGCCGCAAAAGAGCTTGTAATTGGTGTTCAGCCAAGGTGAAATATTACATTGTACAACACAGAAAGAAAAAAAAAAAAAAAAAAAAAAAAAGGAGGGAGGTGAATATTAGAATACTAAAAATAAGAAGAGAAGTTACAGGTTATATAGGTAAAAGGCACAGTTTACAAGTTGCAAAGATTTTAAGTAAATAAAAAACAGTTGAGATTAATGAATCATGGCAGGCTCTGTCACCTGCCTTTTATCAGTTGAAAGTTTAAACTTTTTCACTGAATGTTAGAACCTTGGCCTTCTATTGAAATATTAGCCAGTGAAATTTTAACTAAGTTGACTAATCTTTCTTATCTCCTCTTACTTAGTCAAGCAGTGATTGCTGCATGTTAGCCCACTTTCCTATACCTTACACATACAAAGTCTAATTCTAGTGAGAGATACTGAAGCTTGAAATAGAAAGGAGAATTATGCTCAATATGTCCTTGTTATTCTAAAAAAAAAAAAAAAGCATTTTCTCTTCTTATTCCCCTATCTATTTTTCAGTCAAAGGAGGTTCAACAGATTATAGCATTTGAGAGACTCCCTGCAGTGCCCTGTGCTCTCTTCTCACGAGGCCAGCTAGATCACTTTGTACATTCTAAAAGTATATCCATGAAAAGATGTATTTCTTAATGGCATTTTTTTGTGTATGTACTCTGATTTTTGCATAGCTGAAGAGCTATAAAGAGCTCTCAAAAGTGTTTATGAAGAGTGTCAGAGAGATCAATGGCCTCAATGGAGCAACTGTTTAAGACTGTCCAGACTGAATGTAGCAAATGCATTATTATCTTATTACAGTTTAGTACTGTTTCATTTTACCTGTATATATGAAAATATATGTTCATTTTTTTCTCCATAAGCTTGATACTTTCTCTTCATCTCTGTAGTTGAATAGTTGGTGTAATTTGGGCATATAAGGAGGTAATTTGGGGGAGTAAGAGGTCTTACATTTGAAAAAGAACTGTGAAAGCATATTCCATGATAAGATACCTGTAGCAGTAAAGATTACCTATGAAAGTATCTGAGGAATATGAAGGAATATAATTTCCTGTAGGTTATAAAACATGCCCCGCTGGAATGTGATTGCAGAGATTAGTTGGAAGGTGAGAGGAAAGGTGAGCAAATAGTAGCAGTGTAAAGGTCAGCCAAACAAGCACGTACGAGCTAGGAATGCTGTGCCATCCAAGGAGGTGTCTGAGTTTCCATCTGTATAGGACCATTATTTAAAATCTCACAAAATAAGTAGGAGAATAATATGTTTGATGAGAAGCCATTGCCAGTTTAGCCTTCACTGGGTGTAAGCTGGGTAGGATCTGCTCTCGTCTGAAGCCTTCCCCTTTGACTAAGCGATGAGCACTACAGTTTCCCATTCTTAGAAGAAAATGTGAATCAGTATGTGAATCCATGAGTCAGTGTTAGGAATAATACAAAAATTAGATAGTGCCCGTAGGTCTCCATATGTGGTTACCAGTGTGAGCCTGACCACAGAGTAGCAGAACAGACCTCGGAGCAGCCTCAATCTCTGAATGCAAGGAAAAATAAATTACGGACTCCAGGAGCTGATGTCCCTGGGTCGTGGTGCTGATCACCAGCCTTGTTGTTACAGCCTGGAGAGTGTTGTTAGTGGGACCTTTGAACTGCTGCAAGTGCCGCCTTTGCTGCGGCCTGGCTGGAGCCGCAGGCAGGTTTCAACCATGGCCGGCGGACTGGGGGTCTTGTCTTGGGGGTCTGAAGTTCTTCTGTATCGTTGCAATAATGGGAAGATAAATTTTTCTTCAGGGTATTACAGATTATCACGATACAGTGACGTTTCCTAGTAAAATCCTGCTGCCTTAAATATCCCCACATTACAATATTTGGCTGTCTTTTGTAGTTCTTTTGACACCAAAAGAGAAAGGTGTCTATAAGGAATGTAGCCCAGTTTTTCTGTAAAGAGATAATAATGTAGGACATGCAGGAGGGTGTTTTGATTTTGCAGATTAGCAGATCCCGCCTAGTTTGTGAAGGGTTTATGATTAGAAATGCTGGCGTATATGAATGCTGTCAGTCTAGATGTATGCATTTTGTATGTATATGATTGGTGTTCCTGTCAGGCCGTGCTGTTTTGGCAGTACTTCTACTGATTTAACTGATCATTCAGTAGGTGCTTTTCTTTTGTAGGACTGTACAAAAAATCAGGCAAACTAGTGTTTCTTGGACTGGACAATGCTGGAAAAACTACACTGCTGCACATGCTCAAAGACGACAGACTGGGACAGCACGTCCCCACATTACACCCCAGTAAGTTATTAGTCCTAGTTTCAAAGCAGTAGAAATTATTTAAATATTACAGGAAAAAGCAGTAGTTTACTATACGTTGTGAGCCTAATGATATAACTGGGGAGAAACAAAGGACTTTCTGGGGTCAGAATCCCTTCAGGCAGATCACAATGCATAGACAGTTCAAGTAGTAAGAAAAACAAAAATGTGTGGATAGTTCAGTGTGGTTCATTTAAAGTTTAGAGGCAAGTAACAAGCAGCGAACTGGAGTTCAGATTACAGAAGCTACAGTTTAACAGCAGCTTCTCTATCTAGCTGAAAAATTAGCATTTTTGTATTTTTGTTGACTAAAAGTTGCTATGTAATTCTTATTGTGGTAACCTGGACAGAGAAAAAGTTCAGGCGAGGTTAAAATGGGGTTGGTGAAGTTTAGTAAGGACATGATAAGCTCGGAAGGACATGAAGAGGAGAAACCTTGAACAGCATTTTACATGAAATGTTGTCACCGTGGTAAACCAGGTGCCAAAGCCAACTATTTTGTGTGTCACTTTTAGGGGTAAATAATGTCAGAACATTTTGTTTTGTTTTGTTTTTTCCCTTAGCGTTGTATATATTTTTCGTGTTTTTTAGTGTTTAGTAGCATTTGGTTGTTATGTAAATGTGTGTCGTTGATTTTGAGAGAAACCACATTGGTCTGGTTTGTTTTTTGAATAACAAAATACTGAATACCACAAAGATGAAGTCTCTATCCCAGAATATAGACTATCTCAATATTTTATATAATCTCCAGAAACATAATTCTGTGTGTTTCTAGCTTCAGAAGAGCTGACAATTGCTGGTATGACTTTCACTACGTTTGATCTGGGTGGGCATGCTCAAGGTAAGAGAGCGTGTTGACTCGTATAACTGCACTGATTTAATTTAATGAATTGTCTATAGTCAGTTTGTCCCAATTCAGAGAGAAAAGTATGCTGCAAAAATTACTTTCCCATGTTTCCTTTGACAGCATAGAAAGCATTTCCTACTCCTGTCTGTCTCCACCATACGTTTCACTCCATGATACAGTTTGAGAAAGGGTGTAGTAGAGCAGAAATATCTGATCAATATCTATATTTTGAGGAGGAGCAGTTTGTTTTTGCTTCAGCAAAACTTAATCTTTAACCTCTATGGTTTAAACTTAATCTTTTACCTTTACCCTGTATGGTTTAAATTTACCTTTGCTGACATGATTCTTGGGGTAATACAAAAGGCTTCAGTACATAAGTGTGCATGTGAGATAGATTAAATCAGAGTGGTGATAGCAGCAGAGGAAACAATATTTTTGCTCCATTCTTTCAAGCTCTATAGAACATGAAATGTCATCCAGAAGACTGACAACATAAGCTAAGAATTAAAGAAAAAAAAATACGCTATTGCCTTGCCTCTTTATGATTGATATGCATAACTGAATTTTGAGATAATTTCCTTTGTTTTTAATTCACATTTTTCCTACAGCTCGCAGGGTGTGGAAGAACTACCTGCCTGCTATTAATGGCATTGTGTTCTTGGTGGACTGTGCAGATCATGAAAGATTGCTTGAATCAAAAGAAGAACTTGATGTAAGCTTAAATAAGTTTTTAAAAGCTGAAACTTTATATTTTAGGAATTAAGCGCAATATCCAACACAACAGTCTTGCAGCTAGTCATGCATAGCAGCAATTTGATTTTCTGCATCTTTGTTCTCGTGTAGTTGTATTTTGGTTCTGGTGCTCTCCGTGTAATATGCAATGTAAGGGCCCTGGTAGGTGAACACTTTATTCTGCCAGTTGTATCAATATCACTCCATTTGCGATATATTCTATATTAGGAACGGATCATTTATTTCTTTTCCCCAAGCACATTAAATGATTCCTATCAGTTGGGTCAAACAAGAGCAAAATAAGATTCACCAATATTTAATGCCTTTCTACGGTGAACCTTTTATCTACCTGTAACCCCCTGAAACACACTGTATTCTAAACTAGTGTCTCCTCTTTTTCTTTGTAGTCACTAATGACAGATGAAACTATTGCTAATGTGCCTATCCTAATTCTTGGTAACAAAATTGACAGACCTGAAGCCATCAGTGAAGAGAGGTTACGCGAGACCTTTGGTCTGTATGGCCAGACGACAGGAAAGGTAACGCTCCTTTGCTGTTAGGGAAATTATGTTTGCCTTCATTTGTGCATTGGTCCCAGTTGACTACAGCTACAAAATATGTACTTTTTTTTTTTAATTTATAAAGTACTTAGAACATATCAAACATATATGGAATAATCCTACGGCTGTCAACCTTTTGGATTAGTTTATTTTCTAAAATTCTAGTATTTTATCACAAGGTAAATAACAACATTCCATAGAAACAAATGTTTGTGTAAAGTAGCCATCTATGTGTAAAAATAATGTAATTTGGTAATGCTTCTTTCTTTTCAGGGCAGTGTACCATTGAAAGAACTGAATGCAAGGCCATTAGAAGTGTTTATGTGTAGTGTGCTGAAGAGACAAGGCTACGGAGAAGGATTTCGTTGGATGGCACAGTACATTGATTAATGCCAAATTCACATTAGTACATTCTGTCCCATGTTTGAATATTAAGTCTGCTCCTTATTTGATCACTCAGTGTATGTAACTTGAATTTATTTGACTGTTTAGTTATAAAAGCATATGTTTTTAGATAATTATATCATCTATGCTAAATTGTGTGAGGACTGAAAAATTATTTGGAGCAAGTTTGTAAGTTTAAGTACCACAACATGTTAGCTTTCTAATCCCATACAGCATTCTGTTGCAACTTTTAATTTAACAAGTCTCCAGCACCATTTTTGGCAGTGAAACCTTCCAGTACAGTATGTTTGAATGCACTTTTTAACAGCTAAAAAACTACAGACGTGAAAAATATTTAATGCTTATCATATTAAATTTTTTTATGTACTTTTTTGAAACTGGTTTTATAACTTTAGAGTATATAACCATCTTTCAAGGAATAATAAATAATTAGCTGATGAATAATTGCATGATGCCTTACAGTTTTCAATAATATACTTTCTTATGCAACGTCATGCAATAAATTTAAATCCAGTTTTTGCCATCTTTAATGGAAAATGTTTCATTTTAATGTGTCTTAATTAGTAAGGCTGTCTGATGATCTGAATATGTAGGTTATTTTCCAGAAGCATAGAAGGCTACAAGGTATTTCCATTGTATGTTAAAGAGTAAGGGGGATCGATTTTTGTTACTAGACTACTAAATTGTATTTGTGTTAGGATTTTACATCAATAGAAGGTATAGTCATATGCCCTTAAAACCACCACCGTTAAAAATACATACAATGTAAATCAGCTGTGCCAGTGTAAATCTTGAACTAATGACAAAAGTGATTTTACTCAATTGGTATCTTGAATTAGCCCCCCAAAATAACACGAGAAATACAAATTTTACTGAAGAAATTAAAAATAGTACTGCACTAAGTAGTCTGTGCTTAATTTAATTAGATTTGGTTGTGCCTGAGGATTTGACTGTGAAAGCAAACATTTTGTCACTGTTGCTTGTAAAAATTTAAAAATTTGTCTGCCTGTACTCAATTGGACGGTTTCATTTTTGATGTTCTGAGCTGGGACAAGATGGATGATTTTCTACAATTTTGCCCTGAAGTCTAATCAGTTTGGCAGTCACTAGAGGCCCAAGTGGCCTATTCCTGCGCTAGAATTTTGTTATCTCCAATACTTGTTTCCAGACTTCTAGGACTGTTCTTTCCCCATCTTTGAGTGCTGTAGTTGCCTGAGAGGAAAGCAGATTATTTTCAAATGAGTCTTGACTCACATGTGCATATCAGCTTCTTGTTGGTATTAGATGACATTGCCATGGAGTTGTGATTTGTGGTTTTGTGTGCTGTAAGATGTTTTACTCTGTAATCTATCTACTGAAGGTAGGGTTTCAGCCCTGGAATCACCATTTCACTGAGGTGAGTTTGAGTTTCACTGCAGAGTCTGTTTGGCTTGTGTAAGAATAAGAACTGATGAAAATGTTTTTGATGAATCTCAAGAATGGGGCCTCTCTCATTCACTATTACAAGTCTTTTCCACAATGCTTTAGCCTTTATGTTTTCAATACCCATGGTAGCAAATGTTTTTCTGACTTAATCAAGAATTTTATCTCTTGGCTTACTGAGTTTGGCTTTCAGATTTGAAGCTCAGAGACTCACAGTGAATAGATGACATCTATTCCTTCCCTACATCTGGACTTGCATAATTGAGTATTGATGATCAGCCCCCACAGTCCTAAATTGTATGTAGGCATAAGACTAATAACATGCAAATTCTGTTTATAACTGAGATTTGTTACTGCGCAAACACATAAAATTGTTGAGCCTAGTTTGTGCATGGGAAGGTTCCCAAGTGATGGTATGGGGTAGCTTTCTGAAAGGACCAACATAAGGGAGTTCTGCATTTAAACGAGAGATCAGCTGGCAAGTAGCGTTTGTGTTGCATAAATCAGAACTGCAGGTAAGAAATGGGCAGTTGTCAGTGTCTGGAGATTATGCAAGTTCTTGCTACATACAGCAGGTATTTTTGAAGACATGCCTTTTTTTTTTTTTTTTTTTTCCTAGATTTTTTTGATAATACTTAAAATGCAGTGAGCCACAGCTAAATCAACCGAAGGTGTAAATATTAGAAGTAGTTCTTGCAGCCATGCCGTGGTGTCGGTGCAGAGCACTCAGGATTGCGTTGCCTGCACTGATGGGAATGAAGCTGGAAGCAGAGCTGTCCTGCTGCCTCTCCCGCTGCCGGGGGTGCTCCCAGGTCGCTGCTGCTGGCTGAGCCAAGGGGTGGGCGCTGCAGCAGAGCTGGGGTCCTCCCCAGCTGATATTCCAGCCAACGGGAATAGCATTAGGGGAAGGAGAAGATATTAGGACAACACGGAGGTGATAAAGCTTTAAAAGTGTACGTTAAGAGTAATTCTTAGTGTTAAGGAAATGCTCAGATTTCATGTTTTGTACTGTAAGATTCTAGTTTAAATGTGGTGGTTGTAATAAGGGCATGAAGAAGTCTGGACCACTTGTTGATCCAGCTGGGTATTGGGGTGGCACCATTGCAGGAAGAGCTGATAACTCCTCAGTTAAAAACACAAATAACAAATAATCTCACTCTGTTTCGTTCCGTTCAGTAGAAGAAACATCTCCTTCTTTCATAGGTTGGGTTCTGTTGCGCATATGAATGTGCTTGAGTGTTGTGTGTCTTTGTATGAAGACTATTGATGGGAAGATATACCGATGAAATGAGAGCTTTTTCTGGCGGTTTTCATCCTCCTGGCACCTCCCATTCCATTCTGGAGGTTGTTTATTCCTATGGTTGTGATCAGTCTTATTTATAAAGTAAGCAATTTTCACATCTGGATCCAATTCCTGTTTTTTTTTTTTTTTTTTTTTCACTCTTGACTATGCAGATTTCAATTACACATCACAAAAGAGTGTGAGATGAAAAACAAAACTGTCATTAATAAAGATGTTAATTTATGAAGTGTCTTAAATTTGTTTTTACATTACTTAAGCTCTTTAAGATAATGCAGATTTTTATGGTAACTACTCCTGACAATATACATTGTCTTTTGTTGCAGTGACTGCATACAGTAGCATCTGTGAGTTGAGTAATTTTTATTTGGCTTGAATTTAATTGAACTTTGGATTTAGAATGTACTGTGTAATTGACAGGGATTGTCTTATTTTCTGTCCTTTGTTTTGGTTTTTGTTTTTGGGGTTTTTTTTTTGTGTTTTTTTTTTTTTTAAGCAACAGTTACTGAAGTTGGAGATGGGGAGGATCTTTGAGTTTTCTCATTTATCCTTTTGCCAGGTCAAGATTATTTCATGAGGTATATTATTTAATTCTGTATTTGGTGTTCAGGTGCTGTCTATGATGTGCCAAAGATGACCTATGGCATTCACTGAAGTATCATACCTGCGTGTATGTGAGCTTTATTGTCTTTGCATAGTTGGAACTGAATAGAACATTTTGCATCTACTGAGTCAGCTCAGAAAAATGTGGTCACTGTTCTTCAGCCACAGTGGGTTCACAGGTCTGCTTGAATTAGAACTGCTCTGCTCTCTTACTTGTACTGCGAGAATATTTGGTTGTTACCAACCAGAGTCCAATATTTCTATCGATCAACTGCAATGTGCTCAGATTTATTGTAAATAGTGTAATCATTAGTTATGGACTTCAGAGCTGTGTTTAAAAACAGCAGAATCCACTGGCTCTCAGTGGGGACATGTAACTTATCTGCACTTAGATAAACCACTTTTTGCACTAGTATCTCAGTGTGGAAGTACACATTTTCTGTTTTGAAACGTGAGTGCTCTGAATGTTTAAAAGCATAATTAATATAATAAACTGCAGAAGAAAAGCTAAAGCTGAAAATGTTCTTTAACATGTTCTTAATGTGATGTTTGTTCTTACTATGTTATTCCATCACATGCTTGAAATTTAAGTGTCAGGAATAGCAAAATAAAATTCTGACGTGGAGTTTGAAGAAAAGGAGTTTTAAGTTGGTAGTTCTTGTCAAATAATTACATTATTCAAAACAGGAAAGAAGTGTGCTGGCCTTCTGGTAGTGGGTTTGGGGTTCCTCATCTGGGTACAGTCATAAATCAGCCTCTTGTTTCCTAAGGTTGCCCTTCAGGTACGTGTGGAAGCAAATCCTCGAGGAAAATTCTCAAGGATGAAAAATTAGTTTCCTTTGATGCAATTTAAAAATGAGATAGAAGGATTCACTCTTACAAGGAAATTACATTTGTCCTAGAATGCAGCTGGCCTGTGCAGTGCTGGTGGGACGATCCCGCATGGGCAGCGCCACTGAATGTGGGTGCTTAGCAGGCTGAGGCCAGTGGACATTTAGGAGCCTGCTGTGTTCGACAGAGCCCGCAGGAGAGTAACCTGTTGCAGTCGGAACTGCTCTCCAATCCTAATGTTCTCCTCAGTTTACATTTTCCAAATTATTTTTTTATCTAGTAGCCACATAGAGTATAATAATGAATCATGACAAAATATCCCTTGGTTTTCTTAAGACTATTTCTTACCACAAATGTCCCACCACATTAAGTACCTCAATGTCTTTTATTCTGAAATACCAAAACTTTCTACATGCTAATGAGGCCTCAACGGCCTTTTGAGGCAGAGCAGCTTTATTGTCCTTATTTAACCCATGAAGGGAGGTCCGGAGGGATTATGTCCTACGCGGTCCCTGCTGGAATAAAACCGGCTGGAATTGCTCTCTCCTGGCCACCAGCAGCGTGACGTGAAGCAGTGGCTCCTTTGGGCTGGGCACTGTTTGGCCGTGCCGCAGAGGGAACGTTTCAGCATGTGCAAGATGCAGCACAGACCACTTCCAAAACGGACATTTCGGGTCCCCTCATTTAGCTAGATGTATAGCAGCTTTACTGCACCACACTGTGACAATATTTAGTAGGCGACAGGTTGGAAGAACAGCATAAAAAATAGCAGTGCTGGAATGGACACAAAACTTGAATCTAATTCTGATCTTTTTTTTTTTTTAATGTAGGATGTATATTAGCGCTATCCTTGTAAAAGGAGAGTTTAAAGGGATACTTGGGTTCAAATGCCTGCTGTTGGTACAGCTGCCTGTTAGCCTGTCCGCAAATAAGAATTTATTTTGCAGGGGTGTTTTTGTCCCCGTGAAGGTGGTACTTCACTGTCAGCGTGATCTGATTAACTCCTGGGAGCAGCAGCACGAGCACTAGGGTAAGTTAAGAAACCCATAGCAGTAGCTCGGGGCAGGTGTGAGCTGTTTGTTAGGAGTTTAAGACGTTATCCGAGCAATTTAATTATACTTCAATATCCAAGCCTGGAAGTAGATGTAACTGTTCTGTGAACTGCATCACGGTGTGACTGGCTGTTGATCTGGGAAGGGATCAGATCGGCCCTTCCGACTGAACTTCCAGATGGGGAGGCTGAGCTGCTGGGGACAACCTAATCCTTTAAAATCATGTCCTGAGGATTTGAAGTAGTTTTGCTCTTCTGTGGAGAGGAAGGCCAGAATTTATATAAATTGTTCCCAGTGGTAAATCTTGCAGCGGCGTCGCAAAGCGGGGCCCATCCTGCCAGTAGCGAATAGGCTGGACATCAGATTTTGGGATCACAAATGTGCAATTCCTGTAAGATCTTATTGCAAAAGCTGACACGGCCACCCTGGAGGGCCACATGAGGCTATCTGGAAAACATCTGACCAGGTTCCACGCTGGCAATGAAGGCTGGGGGCAGCTGTGCCGTGAAAGGGGGTAATTGAATTGGGTTGAAAACGCCCGGTGCTCTCTGGGCCGGAGCCGGGACTGGTGCTGGGAAACGCCAGGGCCTGTGCAAGCGGTTCTGTGTTCAGCCCATGGTGCTGCTTCCAAAGGCAGGGACGGACCCCCCTTCTCCCCCTGCTTTGTCAGAGCGGGATTTTGGTTGAGGTTCAACTGAAATAGCCCTGTAAAAGGAAAAGATCCCTGTACAAGTGCGCTGCTTAGCCCCTCTGCTCCTTGCTGCATGCACCTGCCTGACATGGTCTAAATAGAATTTTCCAAAATGTAGAGATTATAAAGATGTGCACTAGCGTTAAATTGCATCATATTAAGGGGACCCTTAGTGAAACCAGGGGGGTCATGGCAGATTTTAAAGGCTAAAAAGAAATCAAAGAAAAGGAATTTGCTGTAGTGAAATATATATATATATACACACACACACACTTGCTTGATTGAATAAATTATTACGGGAGCTGGTGTAGGAGATGCTTCGCTGCTGGCATCTGATACCCTTGGAGATGGGTGTAAAGCAGGAGGGGAGTTTCTGCAGAAATGTGACGTCTACTCAAACACTGCTCCGAAAATGTGTCCTTCTCCTCGTTGCCCTTTGGGGCAGTCAGCAATCTGAGCAACCCCGGCTGAACATCCCCCAGAGAAGGTCTGCAGGCCTCATATTTGTACCTGACAAATGTCTGTGAGGCGTTTTATTTTGAGGTATAATCAATTTATTTTTTTACTGCTTCTCCTATCTGGTCATCTGCTATTACCTGTTCTATATTTTCTTTTCATTTGTTTTCCCAGGCTACTTGGAGAGTTTTTTGTTCATCAAGAGCTGGATATTTAAAATCCTGGGGAAAAAAGTTATAATGGGGACCGTCACTGGAGAAGTTCAGCTTGTGTTTTCGTACCTGCCCTCAGATAGACTGCAGGAGAGAGTCAGTGGGAGGAGCGTGTGTGTGTATATATATATATATATATAAAAATATATTCTTTGCCATTGTTGTTTTGGGAGAAACGAGATAAAACAAAGTCATTACAACTGCTGAAGTTTGGGCTGCAAAGTTTGTTTGACTGCAGCAAGGCCTCTGTAACAGATCTGTCTGCATGTGACTCTGGGCTGGATGCTATTTCTGTCCCTGTAAACACAGAATTATGAAATAAACTCGGTGGCGAGGGCGCTAGCGCAGTCCTTGCTTGACCTGGTCGGCTATCACTGGACTCGCATGGAGAGTCCAAAGTAATTTGCACTATTGCAGAACATCCCTATGTGGAAAACCTTTAGAGAAAGGAAAGCAGGACCAGGAAAAACGCGATGAAATCACCAAATATATCACCAGAGAAGAGGGGAGACGCTGTGAGTTTCTGTAATAACATCATAAGCACCATGTGAACATAAGAGCCCTTCACAAAGACAAGCTCTATAAAAAAGCACTAAAACAGGTTTTCTTTCACAGTAGTCCAGATAAATCACGGTATTGAATGTGGGAAAAATAAAACAAGTCCAAGCCTCATTTTACAGAGCACGGGCGCCCTTCGAGCGGCAGCTCCAGGTTCATTTACGGCCGTTAAGGGCAGCGGGGCGCCGCGGAGCTGCCCTGCACCAGCCCCGCTTGCCGGGACACGTTGTGGGACACGCAGGGGCTGGAACAGCCCGGCCCCCCGGCAGCTCCCGCTCCGAGTGGGAGGAAATGCCAAGAAAAGCAGCCAAGGAGGGAGGGCAAAAACACGGAAGAAGAAAAAGAAAAGATTGGTGGGTTCTGCTAGTCTTGCTTCAGCCTCGGTTTTCCTCTTTTGCAGGGACAATATCCTGGTAGGGATCCCCCACACATTGAGCATCCCCAGCCCTCCTGGAGCAGCACCTGCCTTCAAAGCAGCTTCAACTGCTCCTGTAACATAACCTATAGAGCACACATTGCGACCCTATATCTGCTCCTTTTAGCCCATATTCCCATAACTCTAGGAATCAGACTATGATTCAGTGCTGGTCTTACGGGAAACCGGTGTCTGCAGGTGCGGTGCTGGTTGGGATCAGCCTGGGCAAGGCTGGAGGTAGTGGGGCAGAGGGGAGTGGGATGGGGCCCTATGTGGGTGGCTGACTTGCTGTTTTTTTATGGATTTATTCCAAGCTGAGGCTGTGCAGCAACCTCAGCTGTATGCAGACTCTCTCCTATATTAGTTTTGTTCTGTTGAGGCTGAAAAACAAAGAGAAGTTGGAGAAGCAGCTTCCGCCAAGTCCTTGGCAGCACCGGGGAGGGCTCTGGTGAAAAGCTGCTCCTGATGAGGTTTTGGTCAGCAGGATGGGTTGGCAAGTTAGTTGCTACTCAAGAGCCAAAGAAAACCTTAAGCTCAAAATTCAGCTCATTCCTCCATGAACACAGGTCATGCCCGTGTTGCCCAGCTGCACCGCGCCTGCCAGCAGAGAAGAGGTAGCAACTGCCGAGGAAATTTTGCCTGGAGATTTCTTCCAAAGGCTTTTCCTATTAGCTTCATAAGCAAAGAGAGGACAGCACAAAAGAGTAGAAAAGCATTACAAACTTGACTGTGCAAAATCTCACACCAACAGACTACCTACTGCCTAGGAAAAACAGGAATTTGTGCCTGTTCTAAGTCCATGGACTTCCTTGGGTCAGGAGCAGAAATCATCACGTGCCTGCCTCTCGAGCAATGTTCTTGCCCTCTTCTCTGCATTAAATGGGCTGCCTTGTGCAATCTTCCTGCCCCGGGGATGGATCTCGACCCAGCTGAGCTGGGCGGGTTTGCAGTGCCCGAACTTGCAATGGGCTCTCCCCAAACCTCCCTTCTGACTTCAGTCGGCTCCACGGTCGAGGGAGCTTCAAGCTCTAAGTTACTCATGAGCAGGAAAAGCTGCATCGTGTGTTTGGGGGAAGGTGCTGAGTATCAGTCACTCCAGGCACCAGTGGGCTTTTCTACCTAGCTGAGGGAAATCTCCCTCCAAAGGGAGCTCAGCCTCAACATCCTCAAGTATTTTATGTTGACTGGGAATTCAGAAAGCATTGAGATACAGTTAAGATCAAAGCGATTAAATGGAGTAGATAATTTGGATGGTAGCCCCATTTCCTCCATAAATCTATGATATTAGTTATATCTCAGTAAGAAGCAATTTGTTTTCTACCTAATGGAAGCCTTGCTCTTGGAAGCTTCATAGTTCCAGGTATTTCAGCACTACCATTTAGATATTTGTCTCTCCTTACAGGATTTTGTATTTGAAGAGCAGAGAGGATGTCAGTAAGATGCGCTCTGTGTGAACGCTGTTGGTAAAAGAAGATAACAGAAGAAAACAGAATGATCATTTCAGGTTCACCTTGGGAAGCATAAACCAAAAAAAAGGAGAGGCTTAGCTAACGGGTGAGTCAACGCAGTGATAAAGTGCCTCGTTATTGGTAAATAAGGGCTGGCTCCCCTCCCTGCTTTGGAGGCCCGCGGGCCACCCGAGGGCCTTGGAAGCAGGTGATGCAAATGGGTGAGTCACATTTTAGAACAATAGTTTCTTCATGAGAAATGACTCAGGATAAAAGAAAAACAGGTTTTTCAATAAACTGAAGCCTGTGAAATTACAAGGAGGAGGGGAAAAAAAAAAAAAAATGTAGCACATCTTTAACTCTGTATTGAGCATACTAGATTTTTTTCCTGAGGAAGAATGAAATGATTAGAGGAGATGCCTCAAACCAGCCGATTAGACCATAGGACCTGCTTTAAGTTAACTTGCTGCTTCCAGGGGTTTACGCAGTTATACCTGAGCGCATGTTGGAAATGAGTGCCTCATTGTGCTGGCAATCACAGAGCAGGGGCTTGCGAGCTTACTCTTCATCAGGTCCTGATTTTTCTAATTTTCTATTTTTTTCTATTTTTTTTTTCTAATTCCAGTCCATATTTGCACACTTCACCAGTCTACATGCACTTACAGGATGTTCCATGGCTCCTTATGGCTCTGGAGCTGAGCTGCTAGCCAGTGCATCTGCTCCCCCAGCTCAGCCTTCAACCTGCTGCTCTTGGGCTCTTCCGCTGGGTTATATCCCCTTCAGGGTTGTCCTGGCCACAGCTGCAGGCTCATTCCCCACATGTAGCTGCAGCAGGTGAGGGCCATTTCCCCCTTTTTGTTTTTCTCTACTTAACAGCATGACCTTAATGTCTACTTGGTTTGCTGGTTGATGTAAAGAACATTGATAGCCCAGTCTCATAATACAACCCCCACATTACAATTTTCTATGCCCCCTTTTAAGGGTCTTTAGCAAATGTCCTGCTCCTTTATCATGGCTCCCCCCATGGTTCTCAGCAGCCTGGCTCCCAAAGGCACATTCCCCCTTCAGTTAGGGCTTCTTTTTTTGTGCAGCTGCTAATGGACATTCCCTGTCCACCCTGCCAAGCTTGCCCCACCGTACAATCTTCCCCAATCATCCATTCTGTCCCTGGACCCTCAGAGGTCCCTCTTTGGGCACCATTTGTGGTGGCAATCAAGGAGCAGGGGCTTGCAAGCTTATTCATCATCAGGTCCTGATTCTTCTAACTCCAATCACTCCATATTTGCACACTTCACCAGTCTACATGCACTTACAGGATGTTCCATGGCTCCTTATGGCTCTGGAGCTGAGCTGCTAGTCAGTACATCTGCTCCCCTCCAGCTCAGCCTTCAACCTGCTGCTCTTGGGCTCTTCCGCTGGGTTATATCCCCTTCAGGGTTGTCCTGGCCGCAGCTGCGGGCTCATTCCCCACACGGCCTTCACCTGCTGCAGCTGCACCTTGTCCCACACCAGAGTGCCGTCCTTTGTCTTCATCGTGCTTCCTACCCTCTGTTTGCCAGATTTAATGTGAGAGGTGGATCCCGTTAAGCAGAGCACGCTGCAGGTCCTTGCAAGGCTGCAAGCTGCAGAAAACTCTCTTCCTGTTCCATTACATGTGGATGTCCATGCAGACCAAACTGCCTCTTCCAAGAGCCAAGGGCTCTATGGGATGTGATGCCGTGGAAAATAATGTCTCTGGTCTGTGATAACGAACCTCTTCCCTCCAGAGAGGGTGGGATGTGCCCGTTTTATGGTTTACATAGCCCTAAAAATGTGCGTTTTGGGGAATTCCATGGAGTTTTATTGCAGAAATTGCCACCTTAGCAATCCAAATGCCAATACAGACTACGATTATTATATGAAATCAGAACAATTGGATAAAGATGTGCCATGTCAATAAAAAGACTAATCAGATTAGTTCAAAATGCTCAGCAAGCGAAAAAATAAATGGTTTATTTCCTTTCACATATTTATTCATGTTTACATGAGAGGCAGATAACATCCAAATAGTCCCCTGAAGTAGAAGAAATTCAGGGTTTTCACCAGCGCTGCAGGCATTTCTCAATAGTATCAATGCTATATATTATGCTATATCAATGCTATATATATATATTTATTTTTCAGAGTAGAAAGTTTTGCTTTTCAGTCAGGTGTCCTTCACCCGTGCAGTTCTCTGCGCTGTTCTTATTGCTTTCCATCTATAGGTGGCAGCAGGCTTTAAAATCTTTAATATTACAGCATGTTTTTTTTTTCTTTTTTAGGAGCTGATAGAGTGGGATAGTTGTGCAATGATTTCCAGGACTTCAGTGCATGAAGCTGCTGTGAGAGAAATAATTTCCCAGGTCTAAAACATTCTTTGCAGCTCTGCATGGAAATGCTTTATGAAGACAGGCAGTAAAAAGTCAAACTAGGTTGGTAAAAAGGGAAGAGCAACACCTGGCTGGGCCCAATGTAGCCTTAAAAAGAGCTGAGATTTTTGTCAGCTCAGTTACTGGATTCAAATAATGTGATTTAAAACTTTCCCTTGTGGAGAAACCCTCGAGTGCCGCTGCCGATCGGTGTCCCGGCTCTTTGCCAGAATCTGCCTTGGTTTCCTCTCTAGAAAGAGGCTGTTGTAAAAACCTACAGCTTCGTGATTCACGTTTTGCTGTTTTCCCACCTATTTTAGGAACTACCGAGGGCTGGGCAGAGCTGGATTTCATGGGGAAATGAGCGCCTTGGCATTACACAGTTGTTAGGAGAAGTGGATTTGCCGCTGCGGGATGGAGGAGACCTGGCTTGGCTCTCCAAGGAGCAGTCAGTCCCCTGGCAGAATTTTATATATCACCCTTGCAGCTATTAAGCCTCCCGTGGCATTTTTCACAAGAGAGGTGATGACAGCTCTAACTTCTTGCTTGAATTCCTGTATAAGTTATTACACTTCACCTACAAAAATTAATCATTGCTTTAATTGAATACGATATTCTTCTCCTCCTGCCCTTTAATGGACGGGATATTGCTGGACTAACCATAATGACTCACCCTGAGCCCATAAAACTGATGGCCTTTTTCACAGAGGACAAGTGAAATGACATCTTGCAAATGGTGCAAAGGGCTCGTGAAAGGTGCAAGGTGAAATAATTAGGTAATAATAAAACTGCCCTGTGACTCAGATGGGAGAAGAGGCTGCCAAAGAGGAAGGAGAAGCTTTGGGTCACATATAGTTGAACTCTGGCTGTCAGCTGTCCCAGAAGAGGGTGACAAATACAACGTGTTCGATACAGCTGAGGGAGGGAACCTGGAAGTCACGTAGTCAATGAGAAAAAGAGACATGAACATCACCCAAGCCCAAAGATTCCTGGATGGGACCAGGAGACGGGGAATTCCCAGCACTAAGGATGTACAAGAGCAGATAATATTTCCAGCTGTGCCATGGGGAATTATGTCATGGTCTGACTGAAGAGTAAATGAAACCACATTTTTCCTTGGCTTTAATTTCTGGTTCGGCAAGGAGAAGCATGTGCCAATGTGGGGTATTTAGCTTCTCCTAATACTGTGCTTAAATGTGCATGCTTTATCCAGTTTGCTTGCACAAGCCAAGAAGGTAATTCCCCTTGCTCTAGGGGCATGGTGTATGTGTGAACGCTGACAAAGGGGACTCCTGAACCACCAGCAAAGAGCTCACTCCTGAACCCAGGGGGTTCTAGGTCAGCGGCTGATTCAAAATGTGGTTTTTTTTCAATCACATCCTGGTGGTGAGGTTGACCTTCCCAACCTTCGCTCCATGGGGAAGCTCTGACATGACGCACAGCGGCTCCTGGTCCTGCACATCCCGGAGCCAAACCCTGGGGTCCGGGTGGCCAGGTCTACTTAGCAACAGGAGCAGTGACAAAAAAGTGACTGTTCACGCTGCCAGCACGTGGGGGTTGAGAAATTGCCTGGAGTTATGAAAGCCAAGCAGTATTGCAGGTTATTGTGGGGACTTTACAGCTTCGGCACAGCACTTCTTAATGTAAAACCCTTTTACTCAGGCCATGGGCTGTTGCTATAAAACCTCCAGCAGTGCCTAATGCTACAAACCTGAGTGCCTGCAATTGCTACCAGGAGAAGTTCAGACCCTTTCTGAAAGCATCCATTTCTTTATGGATCTTTTTCATCTGGAAAAAAAGACCTCAATATGCTTTTACACATATATTTTTTTCCTGCTGTCAAGAGGAGAAGCTACCTGTGGGTTTAATGGCCCTTGGGAACATAGATAAGCTCCCAGGCTAGGAAAAGCATGTGATATCCAGCTGAAACTCCTTGGGATGCTTGGCCAGAGGCCGGGAAATCCCAGGTCACGGGCAGCTGCCGGGATGCTCCTCGTGGCCTTGCCCCCAGGACTGTGTGACGGTGCCTCCTGCTCCGGGTTGTCTTCTCCAGCTGAGCAGGGCAGGGAGCAGGAGGAAGGGCACACGTCGCCTGGAAATGGTTGCCCAGGGCCTTGCAGCTCCGTTCAGGTGATGGTATCCTCCTTTTTCAGTGGGAAATTTCTGTTTTCCAGACAAAGCCACTGGGCTTTTACTGCTGGTTGCAGGTTCAGAAGCATTTGGGGTGATGTTTTCCTCTTTGCCCGGAGCTCGGGGTGGCAGCAAGAGGGGAGAGCAGAGAGGGGAGCACCCGCATGTGTCGGGAGGAAGAGCCGCTTCCTTCCTTCCTGCCGGGCGCATCCCAGGGGATGGGAGGCAGCGTCCCTGGTCCCTCATCCCGGTCGGGTCAACCACAGGACCTGGCTGGATGCACATGAGGGAACCTGACCTTTAAGCCACGGATATTTATTTTAGTTTTCCCAAGGGGCAAGCCCGGCTTCCTGCTGCCTTTCCCGGGCCCGTGAGGCCAGGATGTGCTTTGGGGTTTTTGCCCTTGGAAATTGGGGCTCGCTTTCCGGAAAACCCCCGAAATGTGGTGCAGCGCTGCGGGGTCCGTGTGCGCCAGCGGCTCCCGCGCTCCCAGCCGAGCCGCCGGAACGCGCTGCGCGACTGCAGAAATTAGGCTCCCATTAAGGCTTCATCAGCTCCTCCTCCAGCCGCCCAGGGCTGCTCTTTGGGATGATCGCTTTTCTTAACTCTCTCCGTGTTTCCTCCAGAGCCGGTTGAAAGGATCATTAAAAAACAAAGGCGCTTCCTCCAGGTGTTGGATGGAGCTCGGGGCTCCCAAGCGGCTGTAGGTTGGGGTGTAGTAACGGTGACGCCAATGGACACCAGGGCCCTTTGCTGGAGCCGGGGTAGCTTTGCTGTGACCCGTGCTGGGGGGCAGCTCGGGATCTCTCTTTGAAGAAGATCAGAGCAAAAACCACCATCAAAGATGTGAAACCATGCACGTTACCCCCCTGCTATTTAGCACCTAAAACCAAATGCAGCCTTTCAAGCTGGGTGACAAAAGGGACGTTCATATGTGCTTTGCTCCATCCCCCATAGCCCAGGCTGCATTTTCAGCCCAAGGCTGCTCTTTCTTAGGCACTGTTTTACCTGCAGCTAAATAGTATATAGAAAAACAACAAACCCTTACAGTGCAGCGCAGTGCCCTGCGTTCCCCATCGCCGGTGGGGCTGGAAAGCTCCCGAGCTGCATAAGGGAATGGATATTCCTCGCAAAGGTTCGGGAAGCACAGGCAGCACTCAGTTTTATCGGGAAGGAGAGCAACTTGCCCCCGGCTTGCCCTGCTCCTGGCTTGGCTTTCAGCAGAGCTTAGCGAGGTGCTTAGTGCCGGTTATTTATATGGACTGGACGGAATAAAAGATTTTGCTGAGGAGTCAGTTGTTCATTTGACTTTTGTGGCACGCGGTGAGGGGGGAGCTGCTCCTTCGGCTGCTCTTTGGAGCCCGGCGTTAAACAAGCCATGGGAAATAGCAAAGAGCTGCCTGAGGGTTCGGAGCTGCACTTTGTCCCCCAGGCGGAGTAATTTCAAAGCTGCGGCTGCAAAAATTGCCCATTTTGCTCATTTAGGGCTTTGTTAGAGGTCCAGAGAGTGTATCAAGGGAGGTGTTACCCCCTGCCAGCTGGTCCTGCTGTGCCACGGGGCTCAGAGCAGGAAGGTCCTGTCCTGTGTCCTGCATCCCGCATCCCGCATCCCGCTTGGCTCTCCCTGGGCTGCTCCTGTCCCGCACTGCTCTGTGCCACAGTGGCTGCCCCGTTGATGCTGTTCTGCTTCCCGCTGGAGAGCAATCGCTCTCATTGATCGGGCAATCACGGGCTAATTGCAAGGCTGCTGGCGCCCGGCGCACCCCGGCAGGCGCTTAACCCTGGCCTTTCCCCCTGCTCCCTGCCCCTGCTGTAAAGCAGCACTTAAAACACCAGCGCACGAGGTCGATTCTTTTAACCTTTATCTCCCTGGCCCTGCCACTGCGGCCGCCGGCGTGCGAGGGGCAGTGCAGGGGGAGGCTCGGAGGGCTCGGGGGGCTCCCTGTGGAGCAGGAGCCGCAAGGGGACGGATATCGCCCTGGATATTGTCCTGGTGATGCCGGCTCCAGCCCCGCTGCCTCAAGGTGTTTTTTCCCGCAGAGGCATCAGGCTCTGCTGTGTTTTCCTTGGTGACGCTCCAGGAAAAGGGGAGCATGTGTCCCCTTAGGCTCTCCCATCGTGGCCCCAAGGCTGCGTTGCGTTTTGGCACTGCAATGCGGGAAGAAGCTTCGGGAGGACCCGCAGGACCCACTGGCAGCTGGATAAGCAAAGACCAGGCGTGAAGTGCATCTGTCTTGGCCAGAGTCGTCTTTGGGATTTTTCCCCCTTGTTTTGTGGCTTAGTTTTAGGTTTGTTTACCTTCTTGGAGCTCTTATTTTTAATTCATCTGTTGCAGTCAGAGTGGACACATAATTTCGCAGCCCTCCATGGAAAGCCCAGACCGAGGAACTATTTTTAGCACAAAAAATGCCCCCCATAAATATATTAACTTGGGAAGAGTAAATATTGAATACCCTCTTGTTGAACTAGAGACTTTTCTGCAGAAAAACAACATTGTCGTTTTTAATGACTAGGAAAAAATATATCATGCTGCCGGCACTTAATCACCCCCAGTAAAAGGGAGCTGACCGCAACTCTTCCAAGATAAGCTGAGGAGGAATTAATTCCTTTTTGCATCCATCAGTGATGATTTACCGGCCCCGGGGCATATTTGTCCCTTTAGTATTTATGTCACTGCTTGCAATTCTTACACAGAGCATACGGGATAGTCTTAACATTTATTTTGCAATTAAACTGAAGCAATTCCTTGCCCGTTTGCTCCCCAGCAAGCCCAGGCTCCCAACGTGGGGAAGCTCCCTGGCTCACGACCGGCTCTAAGTGCAATTTTTCTTAATTGGAAGAGACTTTCCTGCAGCATCATGAGTCACTCCCGAGGCTGCGCTGGCTCTTCCCACCTGTGCCATAGGGTTTTCCTCCAGGCACTTTTCATCAGGCTTGGATACCCGGGAGCCGAATCCCGGCCAGCTTGGAAAGACGCTGCACCTTCCCTTTTGCTGTTTGAGGGGAATGGGGACAGGGTGGAGCAGGATGGAAGAGAAGGATGGGGTGGGGATGGAAATAAGGACAAGGATGCAGGGATAGGAACAGGGATGGAGATGGAGGTGGAGATGCAGATGGAGACTGGATGGGGATGAAAATGGGAAGGGGAAGAGAATGTGGATGAGAATGGCGACAGGAATGTAGAAATGGGAATGGGGATTTGGATGGGAATGAAGATGGGGATGGAGACTGGATGGGGATGGAGATGGGAATGGCAATGGGGGACAGGAATGTAGGGATGGGAGTGGAAATGGAGACAGGGATGTGAGCACAGAGATGGGGATGGGACAGGTTTGGGGCTGGGGGCAGCCCCGGTGCCAGAAGCCCCGTCTCAGCCCTGGGCATTTGGAGCCCCTTTCTCCGTGCCCGGCCGTTTCTTCCCGATTCACCTCCCCAGCAAAGTGCAAGGAGGGCTGCGCCCGGAGCCGGCCCCGCTTCCCGCGGCAGCTTGGCCGAGGCCTCGATGCGCCCCGCGCCGCTGCCGCCGTGCGCGTTGCACGGCCTGGCCCCACACACGACGCCGGGACGAGCGCGCACATAAAACACTGCTTTATTGACTGCATTTGCCAACACATTGAGGAATGCAAAGGTTTCTTCTCTCTTTCTTTTGTTGTTTTCTCCGTAAGCAATGGGCCATGGTCCCAATGTGTATCAAAGCATACACTGTATCTAAACATGATGAAAATAATGGCAGACAGAGCTAGTCCAAGGCAACACAAGGAGCATGCATAATACAGTCTCACACAGAACGAGTCTGATAACATCATATTGCTTCAAGGATTAACTAACATGGAAAATGTACAAAAAGGAGAAATAGGTTTTTGCATTAATGAAAAATACATTTTTTTTCTCTACAAAGGAATTTCTAATACAAGAAAATAAATATTGCAACATAAGCCAAAAATAATTTAAAATTGCTCTTTTCAATATATTTTCAATATTTCTCTTTTTATATTAACAAATGGCACATCACGTTCTTTGAAACAAAGAAAACAGAAGGGTTTTCCGCCTCCTGCGACATTCATATCGTTTCCTGTAAAAACTGATGTGAAGCGGGTCTGGTTGGTGTGTGGAATGGAGCAAACTGCAGGAGGGGGCCCCAAAGAGCAACCAAAATCGGCCCCGCAGGAAGGTGCCGGTGCGAAGGGAGGAAACGCGGGGCAGGGCGGGCAGCACCACGACGAGGCTTTTCCAGTGCAAATGTCCATTCCTGCCGCGTGTCACCGAACGACGGCGTTTCTCTAATAAAATAAACCCCTCTGCTCTTTCGAGTCGCTTCAAAGTACATTTACGTCAAAAAAAATAGCCCCCCCCTTGTGCGTTTTCCGCCCGCGGCGCTGCCTGGCTCATCCCCCGCACTTCGGTCCCCTTTGCACACACACAAAAATGTCTCTTTTTTTCTGCTGTTTTTTGGGGGGCTGCGGGTTTGGTTGCTCGTTGAAGCCCCCTGCTCGTTGCTTGCCCGTACTGAGTCGTGCCGAAGCGGATGGACGAAGCCGTGTACGCACGGTGCGAGTCGTGGAGTGCTCGTATACCATAACTGAGTGAAGCACACGGAAGCGAGATTCATTAAAAGGCAGCATATTGATTATTGTTATGACTCTTATAACTAGGATACTGTAGCTAAAGCTCGCAAGCCTGATAAGATAAACTAAGTCCTATTTACTGTATTTAACATTTATCTGAACATACCGAGCCTCGAGCGAGGAGATTTTCAACCTCCAACCTCCATGCGTTAGGCTGATTTGCAACACCGGTGGTTCCCGTTTTGCCGATTCCCCGTGTTTTTCCTCGCTGCTGTCACTGGTAACATCGCATTTCCCCACGCGAGGACGATTCCCAGGCATGTTCAGTCGCAGTTCGCCGCGGTGCCGGGGCGACCCGGGCCGGGTCCCGGCCCCAGCGAGGCTGCAACGGGTTCGCTAGGCTGCAATTTTTCTCGAGAATAAGGACTTTTTTTTGAAGGCTGATCAAAGATGACCTACTCTAAAACACCAAGAGAGTCCGTTTGCGGAGTCTCAGAGTTTCCAAAAAGAAAAGCTCACAGTGCAATGAGCAAAAAGCATCAGAAATCAAAAGGGCAGGACGCAGTCCCGGCAGCGGCCGCGTCCCTCGGCGCAAGCTTGGAACCGAAAGCCGCAGCAGCGGGGCATGAGTGTGGCTGGAGTCCTTGGGTGCTAAAGTAACTTCCACTTTCGCATCGTGACAAGGGTCCGGTTTCTGGCTGTGCTGCTTTACTGTCAAAAAAGATTCTTTGGCATCCACAAAACTGCTTGACTGATTTATTTGACGATTGCAAGGATTTTGTTTTTTTCTTGTTTAAAGTGATGGGTTTAACCAGTTGCAGAAGTGTCCCAGGTTTCTTTGATATATATATTTTTTAAAACTTTTTTTTTTATTTTTAAAAAAACAACAACAACAAAAGTTTCAGTGAATTCCTTTTTTTTTTTTTCTTTTTTTTTTCTTTTTTTTGTTCCCTGAGCTCACACTGGGGTCACTCCGATAAAACACGTAGCACAACTTAACTGTGACCTTTGAAGCCAAAACCGAAGTAATGGTGCAATTAAGTGCAAACATGGAAATTCGCCTGACTCATAGGTAACATGGGCTTTTAAACAACATTTAAGGCTTATTGGGGACATTTTATGCATTAAATTATTGTAATATTTATAATGTCAGCTTCTGTGAATCACCCTCCCACTACGAGTCAACAGCTTGTAACCAGGATTTAAGGAATAAAATAGAAAAAATAAAAAAAATAAAAGGATAGGGAGGAATACATTCGCCAGCGCCATCGTGGCATTTCGGAGAAAAATGGAAGGGTGAAGGCGACTGCTGTTGTTTCCTCGCTGTGAGGAGACAGAAGGGGTGCGAGATGGGGGTTCCTCCATGCAGCCCGGGACATCAGGCCCTCGGAGTTGGCAAATGTTGGCCAACGGTTGGGACCGCATGGGGCTGGCGCACTTGAGACCCCTTTCCTGGGCCTCCGGGTGTTTTTAGTGGACCCCTTCTCCTCCATCCTTCCCCCTGTTCCCATTCTGGCCTTGCTAAAAGCGAATCCATTACCCTGAGTAAGCCACTCGCGTTCTTCAGAGGACCTTCACGGGGGTCCGGTGACCTCCAGGACCCGCAGTGGCCTCCAGGACCTCCCGTCAGCAAATCTTCCAGCCGCGCTGGAGGAGGGTGGGGAGGGAAGGCAGCTCGGGAAAGCCCATCCCGCTCCCCACACCTGGGCTCCGCAGGGATCCCGACCGCACCGGAAAGGTGAAGAGGAAAAACGAGTCTTAGAATAAAACAAAATAAAAGGAATTCCCGCCGAGCCAACGCCGCTCTTCCTCCACCCCGCGCGCTCTCCTCCGGCAGGCCTTTTTTTGTGCTTTATTTGTTTTAGCATCGCCGATGTTCCTTCGTGCCCCTCGAGGCGCGCGGGGCCGTCTCCCTTCCCGTGAAGCAATGCCCGTGAGGCCGCGGGGACGGGGACGGCGCCGCGGGCGCGCGCGCCTGGCCCGCGGGGGACGTGCGAGGGGACGACAGCCACTGCCGCGGGAGCCTGCGCGGGTGAAGCTGAAGCTGGATCTCCGGCAGATAGAGAAGAGACAACAGTGCCGAATGCGGGACGATTATATATGTACACACAACGCGTTAAAAACCCCCCTCGCTCGCAGGACCAGGCAGAGGTTGGACATGGCAGTTGTCACTGGGTTGAGGCCACGCAGCCCGTTAGGAGGCCAAAATGCTCATCCTGACGATGTCCTCGCCGGCCGGCTCCAG
>VZSV01000078.1:891605-930696 GCA_013398735.1 Nothocercus julius
GCCGCCGGCTCCGGCCTCGGGCCGCGCGGGCTGGCAGCGGCGAGTCCCTCGGCTCTCCTTTGGTAATCTGAACCTCACCGCCGTCTTGGGGCTACCGACCGAGTCAGGCACTTGGGCCGCGGGGCTGGGCTCCGGCGGCGGCCGCGCCGCCGTCTCCTCCTCGTTGCTCGCCGAGCTCCTGGCGTCGCCGCCCTTGGGGACGGCTCCCTTCTTGGGCGCCTTCCTGGTGTCACCGCGCCGCTCGGCGGGCACCTTGGCCGCCACCTTCTCCGCCTTGGCGGCCCTGGCGTCGCGAGCCGGCGGCTTCGTCGCCTCGTCCGACAAGTCGCTCGCGGCGTTAGTCCACGGCGCCGAAGCCTCCTGGCGGCTCTTGAAGATGGCGTCCAGGCTGTTTTTGGGCAGTTTTTTCTTAGTGTTTGTCCTCATCCTGCTCTTGGCCTTCTTGGCGGCCTCGCTCTGCTTGAAGGGGGAGCGCAGGGAGTGATCCATCATGAAGCTGAGCAGGGTCTCCTCGTCCTGCAGCAGCTCCTCGGAGAGGCCCGCCGTGCTGTCCTCGTGGCGGGCGCTGTTGAGCGACCACTCGCTCATGGTCACGTTCTCGGCCGTGATCTGCACCGACTGCGCGAGCCAGCTGTTGAAGAAGGTGCCGTCTATGGGGAAGGAAGTCGACAGGCCTGGAAACATGAGAAAAAAAAACAGAAAATTGCCTCAGAAACGGCCCGCTTTTCCTTTGATAAACCAATAACCAGGGCACACGGGCGTTGCTAAAGCTCTTTGGCGCTACTGGAATAAATACAACCCTGGTCGAAGGCCCGGATGAAGCTGAGCTGGACGCTAAGGTCTCTGCTCCTCTGCCAAATCGAGGGATGAAGACCGGGACCTTGGGATCTGACCTGCTGCTATGAAGACGAACCACTTTGGAGGCCTCCACAAGCAGGGTAAGCGGATCCATTTCCAAAGACCAGCTAAATACACACGCACAGGCAACACCGGAGGGACATGAGCTGGAGAACCAGCTGCAACCACTCAAGAGGTGTGAAAACTTGAGGAGAGGAGCAGCAACACCAACCTATAATAGAAGAAGCTCCAAAACTTCCTGATAATTGTGTTTCAGGAGAGAGCAAGAGGAATGTTATGGGCTTGGATGCATCAAAGAAGCTGGGAGAGAAGCAGCTCTAAAACCCAGGCCCTGCATAAGCACAACCAGCTTTAACTCCCCATAATGGAGACCCACCAGCTCAACACGGCCATGAGCAGCTGATTGCACTGCACTGGAAATCCACCAAAACCAGCTAGCAGGGCAAATGGGGGAATGTCAGAAGTCTGATTTGTCATCTTTATACCCGCCTGTTTTTAAGAAAAGCGAGGGCTGCATGACCCATGCAACTTGCTGGATGTGCCCCACGCAAAACCACGGGCAGCGCAGGGGTGGGTGAGCGCAGAGCTCGCACCAGGTCCTACACCAGGAGCTTGTCCCTTGGCTGCCAGGACGGGACTCTGGTGCCGCTTGGCACCCCAAGGGATGCCCTAAGGGATGCTCCAGCTCTTTGCAACAAGGATATGGTTGAAAAAGACCTTTCTCTGCTTTTTCCCCCCAGGGTGATGAGCAGAAGCATGGGAAGGTCTGGAGGACAGAGAACTGCAGGCAGAGTCAGCTTTTTCTGCACAAAACCAGCCAAATTTTGCACATATCCCTCAGGTGGCCTGGGGCTGCTGGCACGGGCTGTGGGACCGGCCACGCTGCGCACGCAGCCAGTTAACACACTGGGCGCTCCAGTCAGCGGCCGTGCCGCAGGGAGAGCACCCAGCCCACACAGGGCGAGTGCTGCTCCACTCGTGGGTAACTCTGATTTTATCACCAGAAAGCAAAATGAAATAAAATAAATCACTATTAAATTAACTTTTGCATTTCTGCAAACTATTTTTTACACTGCACCCTCCCAGCTGGGGTTCAGAGCAGGCTGCTTTGCACCCCCCGCACCAAGGTGGTCTCCATCCCGCCGCTCCACGAGGACGGCACCATGGGGGGAACGTTGCAGCCACAAAACCAAACTTACCCAGTTGTCCCAACACAGTTTCGTTAACCGATTTCCTTTTCTCTGTCTTCTCAGGACTATTTTTTCTACCATCTCTTCCTTTCCTTCTCAGGTCACTTTTCTTACCCTTTGTCTTCTTCCCAGTTTGTTCTGGTATTTTTCAGAAAGAAAGGAAAACTCCATGTGAGATCACGTAACAGGGATGCTACGGCCAGCAAGCCACCCCGGACGCAGCTCCTGCAAAGTCCTGCAAAGCTCCCGTGTGGCTCCAAGGCACGGGCCTTTGCTTGGCCAAATATACCCTAAATTCTCCATAGGTTAAGAAATCCAGGAGTTTTTTCTTTGTTTTCCTCTTTTTTTTTTCTCTCTCAGCAGAGCTGTAAAACTGAAGCAGCGTACTCAACCTAACAGGATGGAGGTGGAAAGATGATGAGCACTTCCCTATGGAAAGCCAGGAATATAACCCTTAGCTAAGTAGATGTTCAGCTAAAAATCATTATTTCCTAAATTACTCCTCTTGGGTAAACAGCACAAGCAAGTACCCAACGAAAGCAGAGCTTGTATTGCCAAGCCAAATACTCCAAAGGGTTTTTGCTTGCTCTGTTAGGTCACTTTCCCAAGGAAGTCCATGCTAACATTTCTATTAATTTTTGGAGGGCGAAGGCTACTACCCTTCGACCAAAATGAGGAGCTGGGATGGGAGGTGAGATGAGAGCTTGAGCTGTGAGGCTCTGCAGAGCTGCAGAGTTACAGGAGCAACAACACTAAGGATGCGACACAGCTCCCGACGGAAACACACCAGCTTATTGCACTGGTGGGACTGGGAAAGGCCTCGGCAGAGGCAACCACATCCCCTCCGCCCTCCATGGAAGCGCCCTGGGGATCTGGGAAGGACTTTGCATTGCACCTGCACAAGGTGGGGATTAACGGAGCATTTACAATGAAGCATTTACAGGGTGCCCGGCCAGGAGCCCCTCCTGAGTAAAGGGCTCACTGCAAAAAGAGAAGCAAAAGCAGAACTGGTATTTGTTACCTTGCTGCCAAAGAACAGCAGAAATGCAGACACATTTTTCACTTTGCTTACAGAATAAAAACATAACTTCGCTTGGACAGCACAACGGTTCTAAAGACAAATTGGAACATTACTTTCTGAAACAGAATCTGTCAGGAAAGTAGCAGGTTTCAATGCCAGACAGTGTCTACTCTCCACTTCATGCAAAAACATAATAAAAAAAAAAAAAGGGGGGGGGGGGGGGAGCCAAGTGGGCTCATTTTACATGGGCAACTCTCATAGTTTTATTAAAGATCACTTGCTTAAATCATCACTTATCAGTGAGGAAAAAAAAAGGCTCTGAGTTTTCATGTGGGAGCCATTCCGAAAATACCTGGGCCAAAATCCTCTCTGGAGCAGCTCCAGCAGATTTTGGTCCGTAACCACCACAGTAGCTGTTAAAAATCAGACTCGTGCGCGCAAGGCAGCGCGACGGTCTCGTTCCTCGCTGCCAGGCCACGCGGCACAAGCAGGGGCTGGGGCTGGAGCACAGCTCGCCGCTTCGCAGGGGGGCAGTAAGAAGCAGTCCCCGGGGCTGGGGCTGCAGCGCCCAGGAGGTCATCGCTAGAAGGGCCATAATTTCCTCCCTGCCTTCGGCATCGCGGCCCAGGCCAGAGGCTGCTGCAGCGCAGGGAAGAGCAACAGCATGGCCCCGGCTTGTTCTGGGGCTCGCACGGCTCCACAGAGCCCTCATCCCATGGATGCGGCTCTTCCTCGCCCGTCAGCCTCTCACCGGGGCATCAGGCCTGTCACCTGCACCCATGTGCCCATCACCCGGCCCTGGGCAAGCCGGGGAGCGCTGGTGCAACCCGCACGCCTGGGGAGTTGTGTCAGCTGTTCCAGCGTCCTCAAGCCTCATCTTGGAGCATCCTGCCTTGGGTCCTGGCCTGCTCTGGGTCCCCAGGGACCCACTCAGGGCCCTCAACACACACAGGGCTCAGCCTCCAAAACCTTAGTGCTAGGAAACTTTTGTCTGGGATCGCTCAGTCCAAACAGTTCCTGCAGAAACCCCAAACACGTGACGGCTCCAAATGCAACTGCAAAGCCACAAAGACAACGACGGATGGCAGCGGCTGCCAAAGCACCAGATGCTGATGCTGGAAACTGCTCTGCAGCTGCGGCGTCCAGGTCCTGTGCTGCCACCGAGAGAAAAAGAGGAGGGACCAGGCACTGGGGACACTGCTTGTTAAAAAGGAAAAAACAAAAATAATAAAAAAAGCAAAGAAAGAAATCTTTATTTCAGTCCCTGATAAAAAGGTGCCAGAGGCTTTGCACGAAGCATGCATGATGCTCTCCACGAAGAGATCCATGGAGCAGAGAGAATTATCAGAGCTAAAGGAGGTGGCATCTAGCAGCACAAGGCAGCCCATCAGGGGCTCAGCCTTCCATTCCTGACAGAGCCAGAGGCAACAGTGGCAGATCCAAAACATCAGCTGCTGCGAGATGCCAGGGAGCCAGCTGCTGCACTAAAACCCCGACGCTGGTAGCTCTGGGCCCGGGATTTGCAATCTCCTTCCAAAGGGGAGGTGCCGGCACCAAGTGCTCCAGCAGCAGCAGCTGCTCCATGGCATCCCTGAGGAAAGGAGGATCAAGAAGGTTCTGCAAAAACAAGGATCTCCAACACTCTGATCACCCAGGATATGACTTTATTATGTGTTTCTGCACAAAACTGTAAGTGTTGGGAGAGTCAACACACGAACTGTGCTTGAATGACACCGCGAGGGAGGGGACGGCTCTCCCTGACATTAGGGACGCTGATGGCTTGGGCAGGAGGCTTCAGAGGACAGCACGGACAGCGCCTGTGAACACAAGCTCAGGGAAGAGGTACTGACCTGGGTAAAGATCCTTCTCGATGAGCTTCATCTGGAGGTGGAAGATCTGCTCCTGCAGTTTGCAGATGGTGTGCTTCATCTTCTCCCGCCTCGTCACCATGTAGCAGAGGTTCCTCACCTGCGGAGGCACAGACAAGAGCTTCCATCCAACCCGGGCTCCGGGCAGCTTCCCCGAGGGGACCTGGGCAATCCTGCAGGCCGGGTGCTCCAAACCCTCCTCCTGGAGATGTCGGCAGGTACCGACACTACAAAACAGAGCTCCTGGTCTCAACTGCATTAAGATACATGATGATGAAAAACAGACAAGAGCAGTGAATGGTTCAAAGCCTGAATGACTATCCTGGCTCTGGAAACCAAGATCCTGCAGGACACAAGAGAGCTGGCTGCTTTCTGGAGCGCGCAGGCCATGCACACAAAGACTGCAAGGATGCACAGTACCTCCAGTGGAGGGTTTGGAGTTCGTTCCTGATCTTTATCCTATCTTCTTCTGAATAGAAACAATAACGAGTTAATCTTTAGCTTTTACCACCACAGGCCACTAGCTGGAATCCACACGGAGCTGCACTGCAGCACCGCTGCTTCCCAGGGCCCCAATTCCACCCCAAAGCCGGGCCTACAAAGTGTCAAACAGGGCCAAGCGCTCAGTGATCTGGTATGATTAATCAAGATTAACTATTGATATTTATTGTGGTAGAGCCTTTTAGTTGTGCTGTTGCCAAGTATCAGTGACCAATATCCACCAAACGGGACCAGAGCCCAAAGAAATGCGGGCGAGTTGTTTTATGGTCTTACCCAGGGATAGTGATGCTGGTGACACAGTGGCTTTTTTAACCTCCTGGTAACTGCTCATAGACCTAACAAAGGAGTTAAAGCCCTAAAAGGAGGCTTGAAAAGCTCAGGAGAAAGGATGCTATAGAATTAGACCTGTATATAGAGGAGAGGCACTTTTTGTTTTCTTTTTTTCCTCTGTAACCCCCTAGCTGTAAATACGAACAAGCAAGTTATAAACTATGTATCTTATTAAGTTCTCCTCTTTTTGCTCAGAACTGAAGGAAACATCAGGTTGAAATTTCTTTACAAGGAAAACAACGGCCTCCAGCAACCTGCATATCAAAGCGTTTGGTGGTATCTCCTCGCCAAGAGTTTGCATTCCCGGGAGAACACGGCGGCCGTGCCGGGACCGCGGGGATTCGCACACACCTGCGCAGCCGAGCGCCCGCTTGGTCCTGGGGGCTGCAGAGCCCTGGGGTAGAGCCAATTTGAACAAATCTTGGAACAAGATTAAACAAACCAAAAACAGAACCACCACCAAATAAAAAAAAAAAAAAAAAAAAAAAAAAAAAAAAAAAAAAAAAAAAAGTAAAGAGGGTAAAAAGGTCAAAAAAAGGGGGAGAAGGTCTCCATAAGGATTTTCAGGCAACAGGACATTTTTGTAGCTTTGATTTGTGACCTTGCAAGGTGCACAAAAGGCAGCGGGTAGCAGACAGCAGAGCCCTGTTTGCGTTACCCACCCCGTTGACTCTGGTGTCTGAACTCTTGGGTCAAGGTATTTTTATGGCCCAGGCAATCCCAAACACAGAGTTTGGGCTGGACTTGTTCCCAAAAATCACTGAAATGGCAGCGCCACTGACCACGCCATTGGGGAGGCAGCTCGTGCCACCCTGGAGCGGTGCCACAGGGCTGGAGCGGGAAGGAAACCCGGAGCGCTCGTCGGAGCGCTGGACTTTGATCGGGCCAGGATTTGCTGTTCCCTGGAGGGAGAGCAAACAAATAGATCCTCCCTGGGCTGAGCAGGGATGTGTCGGGGAATGAGCAGGGAAGGAAGAGCAGGATGTGCAGTCCTGAGCTCTGGCAGCTGCACTGAGTCACCTACAGTGATTTAGTAACCAGGACCATACAAGGACCCCTCGGGCTCATGTGCAAAAGCAGAGCGGTGTCTTCAATTTGCAAAGCTGACCTGAACCCACAGGTTGTTCTTTAATATTAATTACCTGGAGCAGCTTCTGGTGCTGCCCAGGTGAGAGCCCCCCTGACAGGTTGGTGATATGTTCTCAGGAGCACTGAAAATGGCCAGATAAAGGTTTGTTTGGGGATCTGCAATAAAGCAAAATCTGTACTCACCCTCTCCAGGTCTTGCCTAAGGTGCGTGAAGAGCTTCAAGCGCCGGTAGAGAACGTCCTGCTCTTGCTGGGCCAAGTTGTCCACTTCGTCCGTTTTTGGTGTCAGCAGTGGCTTGTTGGAGTTGGCTTTCCTCTTCAGCTTCCAGTACTGATAGACAAAATCCACTAGCGATTCACTTAAGTCGAGGTTCTCCGCCACCTCCGAAGGCTTCACGAGTTCATAGAAGTCCTCCTCCAGCTGCTGCAGCTTCTGCTTGCGCAGCGTGACCTTCTCCAGGTCCAGCTGGCCGTGGTCAGGCTCTGTCCTTGCCTCCTCGGGGAGTTTGGTGGCCCCAGAGCTGTGCTCGAGGCAGAAGGACTTGAACTTCACCTCGTCATTGTCCGCCAGGATAGTCCGCATGTCAAGGTTGTGGTCGAAGGCGCAGGTGACGTGGAACGCCGTGATGCAGGCGGGCATGGAGCACTGCGGAGAGCAGAGCGAGGGTTACGCGGAGCGGGACGTGCCGCGGGGAGCGCCGGCAGGACCCTCCGCCTTACCTGCTGCAGAGGCACGGAGGCCCTGCACGGATTTCTCCCCCTGGAAAAACACGCATTTCCGCTTCCTTCCACCAGCCCCTCTTCCCTTTCGCCCCAGCTACAAACTGCCGCGCGGTTCCCGTTCGACGCGGGCGACAGGGCCAAGGTCCGCGTGCGGAGCTGGGACCATGGGAGCGGGTGATGCTCCCCGTGCGCCGCCTCTACGGCCAAGAGTTTCTCCTCTTCGCACTGCACAGCCTCTAATGAGCGTCATCAAAAAAATAAAATACTGATGCGTACGCAGGAGAAAACACCCCGAACAGGAACTTTCTAGACATGGCATGGTGACTAGTTCGGATAGTAGTGACTACTGAGTCGCTAGTGAGTCTCAGTTAGTGAGCAGCTAGTTAGCAGTCCCTTTGAGCTGCATGGCTACCAAGTCTCTCATCTACTTGCCTCAGCAGAAAGCGTGTCCTGTGCACATCCCCTCCCATCACTACCCAAATTTTAATGCAATTATTTATACCGTAACCCAGAAGACACTGGCCCATCCCAGCCGCCAAGGGAAGTGCAAGCAAGCCAGTGCAAAGCAGCTTGGCGGCGCGGGCCAGGCCACACCGTGCTGCAGCCTTCGCCCTCGCCACGGCAGAGCCGCCACACACAGACCATCCGAGCACACGTTTTGCTATCAAAAGAGGAAGGAAGGGAGCGGAGCTTGGCTGTCACTCCCAGGTTTCTCAGTGGAGCTGGGTTATCGGGCACTGGCTGCTGCCATGTGCGCGCTTGGTCCCGAGGTGCCTGGAGAAGGAACAGGGCAAGGAGAGGCAGCAGCCCACGATGGAGCTGCTTCTCAGCGCTTTGAGGGCACTTGCAGGCTGGTGGCCTTTGCCAGCTGCAAGCAGCCTTCACTGAGCTTTCATTGAGCTTGGCCAGGCAGCCAAAATAAATGGTAATCCTGCTGCAGTCGCTTCTGTTTGAGCACAACCGCTACGGTCCCGTGAACTAAACTGCGGGGAAGATCCCGCTGTGTCACCCTGTGCGCAGGTACCTCCGGCGGCCCCAGGAAGCGACACACGAGCTCGGTGCGGACACCAGGAGCCCGGTGCGGACACCAAGAGCCCGGTGTCCGTCACGGCGGCAGGAACACGGCCCTGGCGCATGCGTGTGCAGGGAATCCGAGCCGCAGGAACGAAGGGAACTGAGCGACGCCCGTCCTGGATTTCTCCTCCGACAGATGGCAAGCGGCAGCCGGCAGCGACCGTGCCCAAAATGCAAACAGGACATGGGCAGGCAGTGCGACTGCCCAGGGGCCTGGCGAAAGCGGCAACAAAAACACGACGGTTGCCCCAAGCCCCCACGGGCACAGCCGGCCGCTGGATCCAACCTGCCCCTCATGGGAGGTGGGGATTCCACATGCCGGATAACCGGAGCACCAAGGAGCCAAGAGAGCTGCGAGGGGAGGCTCAGAGGACAGATCAATTATCAGCGCGGAGCTGCGGCCAAGCCGGTGGACACGACGTTTCTGCAGCCTTGCAAAAGCCACGCAGTGGTTTTCAGGTTTGGTCTCCAGAGCTGACGGCTTCCTCTCTATCTCTTGGCAAGCAGCAGAGGAGCAATAGGTGATGCTTACCCAGAAATTCTCCTCCCAAACCATTTTCTCCACAAAAGCAGCTTAGAAGAGGGTGGCAGCAGAAGCTGCCTCTTTGGGATGGGGCGGCTGCGGCAGCGCGTCCCCCCTGCCCCAGGGGGATGCCCAAGAGGTCTGCCTTGCTTTGGCAACAGCCAAGTCCATCGGGTCCTGCCTCTGGTCCAAAATGCAACCGGGCGCTCTCCTGACGCGCCCTGGCGACCTGCTGCCGAGGGCTGGTGGGCTCATGGATGAGACGCGAGCTTGGTCCCTGCGGACAGCGGGAAGCGCAGGGCACCCTCGGCACCTCCGGAGCATCGGACCTTCCTGGCACTCTCCTCGCTGCTTTGGCAGCTCCACTGAGAAATGTGGAATGTATCTGGACGTCTCCTTGTGCCTGAGCACAAGGACCACCACGCGGTCGGGATTCCCCCTTCCCGGGAGGCTGGAGAAGCGCGGCTACAGCGCCGTGTCCCTCCCCGGCCGGCGTGCCACCGCAAGCACCAGGTCCACAACTCCTTCCAGAAACGCAAGGGAAGCAGCTGGGCACACGCAGCAACATGAGAGGCGTGGGAAGCACTGGGGAGCCTTACTTCGAGTTCCCCTCTCTCTGTTTTCATTCTGGTGGCCAAATTTGGATGGGGGAAACCACCTAGATGCACAGAGCCTCGGTGCCTATGCAAAACGCCTCCCCTTCGGAGCTGCAGCCGTGGTAGAGACAGATGTTTTCTCCAGCTGCGGTTCTGCGTATCGGCAATCCTCCCTGCCCACCCGAAACTGTGGCCCTCGCTCCTCCCATTCGCCTTCCAGCAAAGCCCAGGTCCGACCGGCCGCTTGGAAAAACCACCCCTGGAAGCTGTGACCTACCTGCCGGCCACCTGCCAGGCCCTGAGCATCTAATTCCCGCTGCCAAGACCGAAAGCCAAGTGCTTTAACACGAAACAACCTTCTCTCCTCAGAGTTGCGTCACAAGTGCAACTAAAGTGCTGATGCCAGGAGTTAAATTACACCTGTATAAACAGGCATGGATCAAAAACGGACTCCACAAACACCAGCTCTCAAAACAGAGCCCTGCACCTCGGATGAGTTCGGAGCACATTTATTTACCTATGGGCGAGCCTGCTGCTGATTTACCCCCTAATCCCTTAGATAACAGCACTGCCTGCTCTCCCTCTTCCTGCCCCATGGCATCGCCGAGCCCTCTCGGTGACAATCTCACAGCGACTTATAAACCACGAGTTGTCAGCAGCCAAGGTGACAAAGCTCCCCATCCTGCTTCAGGTGACCTTTAATGCAAATCCAGGCGGCGGGAAGGCTCTCGCGGCTAACGCCTGATGCGGCGCTAAGAGGATGAAGGCTCCGGGAAGCCGAAATCTTTTTGATGCTGCCAAGTCTTTGACTCGTCTCCCTGCCCCTCTGTTCTTTGAAAGAGGTTGCTGCTATGACAAGGTACCTCCATCTGGCAGTGTGAATAAGCAGATCCACCCCGAACAGGCAGAAAGGAGTGAGTCAACGCTGGCGGTTTAAAGAAATATTGTGAGATTTCATTTTAGGCTCAAGGGATTGCTTTTAAATAGCTCCCTTTAAAGTATCAAAGCCAAGGCAGTGGCATCTACGCAGTGGGGCCTGCAGATCTCCCATCTCCATCACCCTGCTCGGCCAGGCAGCTCCACGTCACCCCGACACGGCTGCGCACGCCGACCTCCGAGACGCAGCTCCCACTTCTGCACAGGAGGCGATTTAGTCAGGCTTGGAGCACGCCCAAAGCTGCCTCCCGATTTTTCACAGCTTAATGGCTATTCCATGTCCCCCCGCCTGTGCGGAACGGCTGCAGCTTCCATGTCTGCTCTGCCAAAGAAAGCAGCAGGCACCAGCCCTGCGCAGCCGGAGCGGGGCGAAGCAGGCGGAGCAATCGGACACGGATGACACAGCAAAGCTCCCCGCGCTCTCCCACCAAAGGCGCCGCGATGCGGACGGCGGCTTCTCCTCCCTGCCCCAGGGAGATGCCCAAAACGTCTGCCTTGCTTGGTAACAGCCAAGTCCATCGGGTCCTGCCTCTGGTCCAAAATGCAGAATTAACCCCTTCTTTAGCCACAGGGAGAGCAGGAAATTGGACGTCTGCATTGGTTTGTTCTGGCAGGGTGACACAGGAGAGCGCCCAGCAGGTCCCCCGCTTCGAGACCAGGGAGGGCCGGCAAGTCCTCCTTGAAGTCCGCCAGAAGTCCTGGAGCTTCTCGGTTCCCCGCAAACAGGAAGGCTCCACGTCTAACCCTGCTGCTCTCTGCAATACCTGGGCTTTCGGTCTCGTAGGTATCTTACTTTTCCGGCAGCTATTCCAAGCCTCGCTGCCTGACATTCCCGATTTAAAACCGAGGTCACGGTCGGTCCCAGTAATTACAGCGTCACTACAGCAACACCACTGTGTTGTGCAAAAAAACTTAATCTAGATTCTCAGCACTCAGTACATTAAATAATGACAGATAACTACATTCAATGAAGCCTGACTGGCGTACATGCTCCCCGCCGTCAGCTTTACTCTGTCGTGGACTTAGAATAGGAGGAAACCTTGGCCAAATCCGAGTCCACTGACAACTTGAGACTCTCCAGTGGCTGTTACAGGCACAAGCGAGAAGGCCCAGGCACCTTCAGCATTGGGTTACATACCTGGATACACGTCCCAGTGCACTCCTTGCAGAGGCTGCAGGACAGAGCCCATCTGCTCGCCGGGATATGGGAGATCTTTGTTATGGGTTCCATTTTTTCAGGACATCCAATGCTAACCTGCTCACAAAGGAGGGGACAGAACATCAATATCAGTTGCCAGCACAAATCTCCTATGCAGGAACATCTGTGGCACTCAGAATGAGGGACGGAGGTTTGGGATCTTGGGTGTTTTTTTTCAGGGTTACTTGTAATTTGGAAAAAAACCTCAGGCCCAGAAACAAATATGGATGAAATGGAAGGAAAAAATTCATGCTAGAGGACAATAGTGCTGCCTCCTCTGGATTAATATGTTGTTTGGACACTGCTGAATACCCCAGCTGGGTGCATAAAATTACCACCATCCAGCCCAGGCAGGTGCCACGAATGTCGCCCATCCCTGGGCAGGAGCCATGGACCCAAGGACACGGGCAAGCAGAACCAGCACTGCCGCCTTCCTCCTCCATCCACCGAACTCCTCGTTTTGGGCTTGGCCATGGCCCCACGCGCCGTGCCCTCCCCACGACCAAAGAGCCCGATATAGCATCTTACTTCAGGTATCCATAAGGCACAGCTAACGTGGACCCACTTCGTCCCGCTGCGGGTGGGCTTGAGGGCTCCCCCTCGCTTGGGGCACAGCAGACACTTGGGCTGGACGCCCAGGGCGCAGGTCCGGCACAGCCAGCTCCCGATGGGCACCTTCAGGATGCCGTAGCAGGCCTGCATGGACACCGGTGGCGCTGCGTTAATCCCGGGCCACAACTCCCTGGAAAAGCCCCATGGATCTAGTCCTTCCCAAGCATGTTCCAAACACGGTGGTTTATCGCATCTGGACATCACAGGGACCGCAAGCATTGCTCATCTAAGCTCCTCTTTCCCTGCTACCTTCCCAGTTTTCGCATGGATACTCACACTCTGGAAACGCAATGTATATAAAAGCAATCGGGAAGAGACACGTGCCTTGGGTCCCATGTGGCCTGGAGAGGATGCAATGCAGTGAGGAGAAAACCACCTAGGTACATTCGGGCTGAAAAGCCACAATCCCGCAGTAGAGAAGACAGCCACATCGGTTAGAAAGCCAACCGAGGTTAAAGGGGAAGTGAAAACAACTATTTAAAGGCAGAAATGAGTGAATATAGATCAGAAGGTACTAGAAACCCTAAAAACTGGCCAAGAAATCCAAGGACACAGGGACAAATGTATGGCCAGGGGAAGCTAGGAAAGGTTTCGGCAGGCGCCGTGCAGAAAAGTGCTGCTGCCGAGGGCAGCAAAGCAGACGTGCTTAAGAAATACTTCTCTTTCCTGCTTGGAGAAGAGCCAGATGATAAGCCCTATCACACAGCAATGATGATAAAATATTTTCCACTTCAGCACTAACTTTGGAGCATCAAGACCAGAGGGATTTTAACCGGCAGGTCCCAATATCCTGCACTTTAGTTTGCCCCAACGTGCAAGCTGCCTCTAGTTTCTCTAGGGTAAAAGCCCATTTACGATCAGACTGTTATGCTAATAAAGAATTAGAAGAAGAATTAAAGGAGATAATATCGTTGCTGCCTGTCTATATGGGTTTGGGAAGAGCAGGTCTTGTTAAACTTATTCAGTGTTTCAGAGAGAATTCAACTTGGGCTGCTAAAGCCATTTCTGTGTCAATCATCTGATTTGGTACCAGGCAAAATAAAGAGGGTAAACACACAGAGGAACCTCCAAACTCACAGGGAAGCAGCGAATCACTAAGGCAGCTCCAATGGATCTGCTCAGCAATCTCAGCTTCCCATTACTTATCCCTACATATTCCAGAGCTGTGGAGGTGACATTTTGCTCCTGGAATCAAATACCACAGAGCCTCCTCCCTGGCTATCAGTGGCCCCAAAAACATGATCATTGGCCAGCCAAACACAAGCTCCCAGCATAGGAGCCACAGCCTCATTGCAGGGATGGAAATCTGGCTGCACCGGGATGAGGGGCTGGAAGCTGGAGACGGGTGATTTTCACGCTAAAGGGAAATGCAGCATTTGCTGCGAGGGTAACGAACCCGAACGATTTAGCAGCGGGGAGAGGGAAGCTGAAGATTTTAAAATGACGATCGCAGGCGCTTGCAAAAACGATAGGCTTTCCGGGAATTAATTAATAGCAAGTTTCCTGGCTTGTGTTATGCAGATGAGACGATTACAATGATCCCTTCCGGCGCTATAATCCAGGAACGTATGCCTGGGCATCGCCCGCCTCCCGCCCGCCGTGCTGAGCACGGCACCTGCTCGGCAGAACGGGCGGCCGAGGCGCAGCACAACTCGTGACACGTCCCGCGCCCCGCTCGGGGCGTAAGTCAGCGCAGCGATCGCATCACTGCGGGCGCGAGGGCTTAGGACCCGATCCCCTGCTCCTCACCAGCGACGCAAAAGCTCCCGTTTCTGTCAGCGGCCTCTAAATCCAGCCACCCGCCCGGCGTCGGGGCGGAATCGGCCCCGTATCCGGCAGGCTCTGATTCACTGATGGAAATGGTGCAAAACACCCACTTGCCTCGACTATACTTATCTGCAGCACTCCCACCTCCGGGAAGCGCCGAGGGAAAAGCTGCCTGGGAGATCAGCAGAGGGATCTCTTTGGGGAGGAAAAGAGGAAAACCCAGAGGCAGAGGGAAGCAGAGGGCTCTGGCCTGGCCCAGCCCAGCGGCTGCTGTGGCCAAGGTGACAGAGGCCGTGTCACCATCCGCACAGTGGCCCTTTCCTAGCAAACACCTCCTCTCTCTGAGGTGCAAGGGCACGGGCCGGCCCACGATCCCGCAGACACCACTGCGATTCCTCCTCTCCCGAACAAGAGCCCTGAAGCATCTACCCTTGATGCTAAAAATAAAAGATTTTTCTTCAGGCAGTAAAATAAAGTGAAGCTCCACAGCCCTGCAGCAAGGAAATCAGGAGGAAGACTCTGCCATGGGAGGCAGCGGAGACGGAAAGTCCTTAAGCCCCCAGCACAACCTCACATGGTTATTGCCATGGATGAGGCTGCAGGAAAGACTTGCCCATCCATCCCACTCGCTAGCCCAAGATCGCAGATCAATATCCTACCAACCTGCCACCAAGCAGGGCCAGGGACCAGGCTCTGCACCCAGCCTGGTCTCTCCCGGATGCTGCAGATCCCTTGGCAGCAACTTAATACAGAGAAACATGACAGGGAAGGAGGCACACTGGGAGAATATGAACATTAATGGAAGAGGAGACAGGAAAAGTCACAGAGATGAGGGGGCAAAAAGGAAGGGGCAAAGCAAGAATGTGGGAAACGCTGGAGAAGCAGACTTCTGTTGGAAAGAAAACAAGAAAAGCACGTGTGAAATCACCTCGAGTCGGACAAAGACAACGCTTGCTATCCAGGGACCATTGAAAAGTGCTAGGAATAGATCGCAGAAGTTAAACACTGGTCTACGGTAACGCGGGACGGGGGAGAGCAGGCGCGGCACCAGCGCGGGAGGACCCGCAGGGCCGGGGTCTCCTCGCGGCCGCCCACCTGGTGCACGCAGACGTTGCACTTGTCGCAGAAGACCATCTCGTTGCCGTCCTCGCCCTCCGGGGAGCGGCACACGTCGCACACCACGTCCTCGTCGTACTCGATGCCCAGGCCCTCCTCCGTCTCGATGGCGATGTTCATGTTCTCGTAGCACATGGTCTCCAGCTCCTCCAGCACTCTCTCCAGGGTCATCTCGTCCAGCTCCGGTCTCTCTGCAAGGCACGAGAGGGGGGACGGTGTTGGCATCGTACCCGCCTGGGACCCACCACCCGCCTGCAGACCTGCCTTTGTCCGTGCTGCACCGCGGAGGCACTTCAGGCTTCCCCTTAAGAGGCAAATCCAGGGAGACGATAAGATCGGTGCTTCAGAAAACGGCTGCTGCTAACTCAGGATACGGTTTACGTTTCATAGACAGCAACAAAATGTTGCTGCTGGCTGAGAGCAGCGAGAGCCATTGAGCTGAAGCAACGCGGATAATTGGGTCTGACAGCTTAAACGTTCGAGGAGACAAGTTCTGCAAAGACGCTTTCTGCGGCGAGGGCTCAGATGAGCTCTGGCAACGCAAAGTCAACGCTTTAATTCTCATGGCTGTGAAAATTGACCCTTTTCAGGCCAATTAAATGGAATTGTAAAACTGAAGCCAAAGGCTGAAAACAAGGACAAACTTTTTTTTTTCTTTTCTTTTTTCCACCCGCGTTGGGTCCGCAGGAGCCAGAAGGTCAGGCCCAGAGCAGGCTCACGTCCACCGGGCTGCTCTTTACAACGCCTGCACTGGGATCCTTAGCGAGAACACGCACTGGAGATGCTTTACGTGCGGTTCATCCCCTGGGAGGACCGGGAAGAGGAGGCCAACCCAACCCTTACCGGCTGCACGAAACTCCATTGCAGGGAAGAGCCGGAATGCGGCTCCCCGCAGCCCCGCTCTGCCGCACGTGCCCTCCGGAGACACCAGCCTTGGTGGCCTTCCAAGCATGACTTCATGCGGGCTTTATGCAAGCCTGCTAAGAGCAGATTTTTGTGGGCCAGTGTTCTGAATCAGCAAATGCCATTACAGCAGGGTGAGTCTGGAATTACTCTATTTCTCCCCATACTTCTGGTCCCCACTCCATAAAACGACCATTGGGGTCTCCTTCCCCCCAGCGGGAAGCTGCTGTGAGCACGATGCTCAGTGAACCTGAGCCTCTGCCCATCCCGAGGCTGGAGAGCGGAGAAGGAAAGGGAGGGAGGGCGAGTTTCTGCAGGAAACCTAAGACCGACCCGTGCCAGGGCCGGGACCATGTGGGTCCCATTGCACTGCAAGTGGAAAGAAACCTCCTGGAGCAGCAAGCGATCTGCCCCCGCGCACCTCAGCTGCCGAGCGGGCTCTGAATATTTCATTGCCAGCAATACTGCCAGCAAAACCCACGGGAGAAAGTCAACGCCAGCGCCAAGAGCGCTCAAACCCATCACGGCCCTGCGGGGATGGAGAGCGCGGGGCTCCGTCCTGCAGGAGCCCCGGGGACACGAGCGGCGCGCGGCCCTTGCGCCCCGAGCAAAGCGGCTTTCTGCTCCGTCCCCGGGCAGTATATTTGCTGTGCTGTTATGCTATAGAGGCCTCCTGCCCGCCCCGCTCTGCGGAGAAGTAACTACACGAGGCCGCTGCTCGCCATCCCCGCTCAGCTACCCCAGAGCTCACTGAATCGACAGTTGCGCTTGATGGGGATGAAGGGATTAATCGCTTATGAAACACTAACCAACAGGGCCTCAGGGTGAAGTTTGTCTTCCATTTGTGCTCCATTTATCTCCTTCTGCATCACATAAACTTACTGCTATTAAACCCCATTCATAAAATTGTCATCTTTTTGGCTGAGGAAGTGCTATGCGTATTGATCGTGGCCAGCCAAACGGCGAAAACAACAACAAAAAAGCTCAACCCAAACACTCTCTAATGCAACAGTAACACCGCTATTTTCCCTGCGGAGCAATGCGCAAAGACTCAGAAACCAATCTTGGCTACACTGAATAAATCCAGCAGAATCAGCCCAGGGACTAAGCTCTGGTGCACACACATGCGCCCGGGAACCCCCACCCAGACGTATGGATTGTAAACGAGAACCACGAAAAAGACGCTTGCACTGGGTTTAGGCATGCCAAGATCTTGTGTAAAATGGCTTGCATAAAATGAGGCTTTTCTGGATGCCCATTGCAGCCCCATCAGCAACCAAAAGTTTTGGACACTGTTTGGCACCTCCATGGACCTGCAGGTCCTCCCGGATTCACCCATCACTTTGTAACCGTGGTCAGACACGTTTCTTCATGTGATGCCATTCACTGTTATGATCATTTCCTCAATACCGCAATTTATGTGGCGTGAAGGAGCAATATTCCTCTGCTAAATGAATTCTTAGCTATTCTTTACTCCGGCTTGAGCCTACTCACTGCACTGGGAGGGGAAAAAAAACATCGCTGGAGAGGCACCTTCCCCAAAGCGGAGACCTATTTCTGACTAAACTGTGCGCCACTAAAATCAATTTACTGAAACAATAAATCCTTTTACCCTGTGGAGTGTATCTGGAGATAAAACAGCTCATGAGCAAACCACCACGGGGGCTGCAGGCTGCACCATTAGTTGGTGCACAAACTATAAACCTCGGAATCTATTTTCCTGTAAAAAACACATGCAAACAAACAAAATTACCACTCCTAAAAATAAAAAGCACTTGGGAGATGACGTAGACAAGCCTGCTATCATATAGGTATGGCAGAGCACAAGGCCGTGAGGTCCCCATTGGGCCCAGGGTGCCGGAAGCCACCAGTTCGAGGTCCGACAGCAGGTGGACCCCATCCTTGGGATCACTTGGGATCCTTTGCTTCCTCCCAGCTCCTCCTCCCCCTGGGCCTGCAGCGTCCCAGCTCACATCTTCCCACGCCCTTTGCGGTGACAACGGATCAAAGCAAACCCATCGCTGCAGGTCATTTGGACACCACCAGCTCCCCAGACGCTGATCAGAGACCTGCAGGTTGCAGAAAACCTTCTGTTCGTCTGAGCATCGCGGCTGCACTTCCCTCGGGCACGAACAGGATTTGCAGAGGGATCCACGCCGGCCAGCCCGGCCAGCAAGGCAACCAGCACGTGCACCCTGCACACGAGCCAAGCACACGCCGCGAAGCTTCGAGACTCTTTGTTGCAAACACAGCCTGCTAATGCACTTAAAAGATTTACAGGAACCAATTATCACCCTTTCTGCCACCCACCGACATCAATTATTGCTCAGATTTAAGATGATGACAAAATGTTTCAGAAGCCGCTTTATAATCGGCCGTCTCTCCGCAGTAATGCTGTGCACCGATGGAGCCGGCCCGGAGCACTGCTATTAAACCTCTTCCTCCCCTCCGCAGCAAACCCCGAATGAAGGAACCGTCGGCACTGGAAAGCCCGGCAATCACCGCAGGGGATTTATGCAAACGGTGAAACAACAACCTGACATAAAACCAGCTCGAGCTGCAAAACGCGGAGGCGAACGCGGCGCCCCCCTCCTGCCCGCCTATACTTAAGGCAGAGGTGAGGGGCTTTCCTGCAGCACATGTTTCTGCAAGAAAACTTTCCTATTTCATTCCTTTCCCCACGCTCCCTGTGGTGTCACCTCTGCCACTGGCTTATGGAGCGGCTACCTGGAAACGCTTCTGTGTCTCCTTGCCGGCTTTGGGGTGATAAGATTAAAGTTTTGCTTTTTAACCATCACAAACCGCACCAGCGGCAAACCAGCCACCCAGGCATGTTTAACCACTGAGGTCACCTCTGTCGCGCCGAAGTCCTTTAAACAGCACATTTGGACTCGGAATAGTAACAGCTACTGAAACATGAGGGGGGTGGGTGCGGGGAGGGGTTAAAATTATTTTAAAGCTGTTTTATGCAAGAATCCTTTGCTTTGCAGCCAGGCTGTTCAAGTTGAGCCGCCCTCCGGAAGGTTGAGCTGATCTCCGTGATAAACTTCCCTCTCCGGGGTGCCCTAAAAAGGACTGGAAACGGCAGCGCTGTGGCTGGGAAAGCCGGTGGCAGCAGGGATGATCTCATAGGTGTTTTCCAGCCCCCCTCCCGGTGCTGGGCGGAGATGCTGCTTTTCCTTTGTCATTAAATATTTTGCGGGTGACACGCTGGACATCGATCCCATCAGGACCTGGAGGAGCCTGAATTCCTCCCTATAGCTGCAGATCCGGGGGGAGGTTCCTCCTGCGCTGGCTGCAGAGGCCACTGTGCTCAATTAAGCCACCTTAACGATGACTGCAAAAGTTTAACAAAGCTTGTTTGGGAACTGCTTGGTTGGGAGGGATCCTGGTCCCCTCCAGCTGCACAGAGACCTGCTAAGATCCATCCCTGCAGCAGCTTCCCGCCTGGATAAGCCACATCTGGCGCCTTGGCACTCGTCTCCCAGCCTCCGCACCAGCCATCCGCAGGGAAGCCCCACACCTGAGAGCCATCCCTGCACCACGGTGCAAACCCAGTACTTTGGAGAAATACTGAAATGAGCCCAATTTAACCCAGGCAAGCTGGGCGAGTCTCATCTCAGGCCACCCCCGTGCCGGTGGCACGGAGCTGTGCCCGGAGGGCTGGGCCCTAACGCGCTCTGCCCGGCCGTGCAGACGTCTGCCCCGGGCAGTCCCGCTTCGGGATCTTCGCGTTCCAGCCTCTCGAGGTGGATCTCAAAGGTGAACGTTTTATTGTTTTGCTACTCTTACCTGAGCAGCAGCAAGGACAGCACAACCATCCACAGCCAACACAGACTGGAAACTCCCTGCGGAGCCCGGCACGACCACGCGCCCGTGCCAGCCGCTCTGCCCAGCAGACCACGCTAAGCAGCAGCGCCAACAGCCGAGTTCCCAGCCTGGTTACTTGCACTTAACAGAAATGCACTAATGGATTTCAAAGACACGTGCTGATATAGCAGGGCAGCGATGCGGCCAACACTACACAGGGCTATTTAAAGACAACTGAGAAAGGAGACAGCGCAGGATCAGCATTCCTGAGCTTGTGTGTTTTGACTAGGAAATCCTCCTTCCTTTGACTCCATCTGCGAGCGATGCTCTCAGATCTGGCCAGTCAAAGGAAGAGGAGCCAGGGTCGATGTGCCCACCCTGATCACACATCTCCTCCTGCAGCACAGATGCTGCAAGGAGCAGGACTGGAGACGAGTGCTCTGGGGTCCATCAGGTCTTCTGCAAACCAGATTCCTGCTCCGCAGGGAAAACAGCACAATTGCTGCAATCATCTGGTTTGCCCTGTTCCTCTTGCATTGGTCCCCAAGCCCCAAAGTGAGCAAGAGGCACCGAGATGCACTCAGGTTCTGCACTGTGGAAATGCATGAAAGCTCTTTTGGAGAACCAAAGCTCCTTCTTCAAGGCCTTCCAACTTTGGTTCCACATTACTCCTTAATGCCCACTCGACACGCATCCCGAGCGAGCAGAGACAGCCCAGCAGGACTTACCCATCTCCTTGAGCTCCATGTTGACAAGTTCCAACCAGTAGGCATCAAGCTCATCCAAGTCATAGCGGCTCATGCCTTGCAAGTACGTCCTCGTCGCTTCCGAAATCTCGCAGGCCGGCGGGCTGCTCGGCGAGCCCTGTGAAAGCGAGTTCTCCAGCTGGGGTATAATCCTGGCGGAAAGGAAGGAAGAGTTGAGAAAGAGCTAGAGGTTGCAAAAACGCAGCTAGCTGGTCTAGCAAGATCTCGTGGGCTCAACACGGTCTGCTGTGTCTCAGGCACTTGGAGGATCAGAACCTGGACACAGATTTTCACAGGGGCTGCTAGTTCGGGATATCCTATTCAGTGGTTTGATTTGGAATGGATTAAAGCACTCTGTGATTCTGTAAAGCAGCCCAGTTTTCAAGAAACGCTGGCCATCAGTTCCTTTTTTGGTATCTCAAACCACATGTGAATAGCCAGTCACCTTCACCATGACAACTCATTAAAACCTCACCAATCTTTCTTACACACGTAAAAGGACCAATTCCCAGCCTCCACAGAAACGTCATAGAGCTCTAAGGGCCCTAGTGCTGCAAGATGCCACTACAACTGATACAACATCGCCGGGCGCGACGCGTGGACGGGCGGAAAGGTGCCCGACGGAAGCGGCGTCACGTCGGTACGTCCGTGCTAGGGAACTGGCCAGCGCGGGCCGGCTTCCTGCTCACCTTGCCCGTAATCTAGGGGCAAATCTCAACGCCCAAACGAGCGACCTTGCAGCTACGCCGGGGGCACCGTGTCCCTTTGTGGCACATCCAGCACCGCCCGGCCTCTGCCGCTCCGAGTCACCGCAGCGGGAACACCCGCTACAGGCCACGACAAGGCACAAGCGACACCGCACGGGCCTGCGGTGGCATCTCTCCTATGGCGAGATGCCAAATCTGCTGGGGTATCCAGCAATCCTGGGGATCCTTGCAAGGATCGCTTAGCAAATCCACGTGCTCTGCTGGCTGCTCCAGAGCACAGACCGGGTGGCCTCCCTTCCAGGCCCTCTGCCCGTCCAATCCGTACTAATTCCTGCTACCTCTACCCTACCTACAGAATGATTTTGCCATCGATCTACTGGAGTTAAGTCCTCACACTGACGAACACAAGAGAAATGTAGTCTCTGTCCAGACACCTTTAGCTTCCCCATCAATAAATTGTAAAGAAAGGCCTGCCTTACTACTCTATGCACATCTTCCCACGAATTTCACTCTGAAGTCTGAAGAAAATCCTACGAAAACACTAGCTGACAAGAGTCTCCTGGTTTTAAAGTGAGCAGACTGCAGTCTGGGGGATGCAGCAGGATCTGCGCTAGTGCAGACGGCAGCACTGACACCCAACATGCTCCTAGCAAAGCCTCAGGGCTTCTATCTACAGATCCCAGAACACGTTTACAGCCCTAAAAAACACACAGGCAGCACGGTGCAATGCGCCTCCGTCCAAGAGCTGAAACCCTCTTCGCCTTGAGCCCAGGTAGCCAGGCAAAGCTTCAAGTCCTTGGCCAGCCACTGGGCAAGCTCAGCAAAGGGGTCCTGCAGGAAAAAAGCTGGAGCTGTTGAGGAAAAGTCCTCGCGCTGCAAGGAAGGCGTCTTTAGAGCTGTTGGAAAGAGGGAGCTGCGCCGCACGCTCGGCCGCAAACCTTTATTAATCCCGTTACACAACTTGCTCAGTGCCGAGCCAGCAGCAACAGGTGATGCTCTGAAACACAGCCAGGCGGGAGGCTCCGATCGCGGGAGAAGGAGCCTCTCTCCCTAGCCTGGCACACGAGCACGGACGTTACTGCTGTGTGTGCACCCAATGGGCAGCCCGGCACACGGGGCTTGCTAAGGACACGAGCGCGCGTGGCCGGGACCTCTTCCTATAATGTGCAATAGGGCACCTGCACCGTGGCCCCTGAAAGTGGAGGTTTCAGGGTGAGATGCACCCACAGAAAAGCACCGCATTCAGCTTTTTCCAGTGTTTCACCAATAAAATGATTTTTTTCTTCACTCTGACCTGAACTGAAATTTATAGAATGACTTTGTCGCACGCTCTGTCCATGAAGCACTTCTAATTATTAGTGCTACAAGGAATAAATATTAACATGCAATCTTAAGAACCACCGCACCACTAAACCCTGGTGCTGCCTGGGAGAGGCCAGTGCAGTTGTGCACCAGGAAAGCCTTCTGGATGCTCATTTTTTGCTGGAGCTACACAACATGTGCAGAGTTTGGCCACATCCACATAATAGGGATGAAGCTGTTCCTAGCAGTCTCTGGAAGGCAAACTCTGCTATTAAAATCCTACGCGGAGATTGCACGGAGCCACTAACCAACAGCCGGACACATCTTTGCAGACTTCCCACTGCAGTGATTTAAGATACATAAGTGGAAAGCAAGAATGGCGGGCTGGGGTCTGCTTCCAGTTATGCTGTTTTATGCTGTTATAAATCTTTGACTTGAGCCCTGCTCCACCTGGTTCGCACCAGCCGGAGATGAGACTCCAGGGGCAGGACTGGCTCTCCTTAGGAACAGAGCTGCCTCTACCTGGGATCCTCCTGTCTTGCAGGTGGCTCAGAGCAGCTGCTCAAATGGTGCTTGGTACCACTATCGGCTCCAAAACAGGGCAAAAAAAATTCAACATTTCCCTCCATCTGCCCCTCCCAGGCCAGGAGGACATGGTTTTCTAAAAGTTAGCAAAACACCCATGGCTCATCCTTGGCCAGAGCTACTATTCTGTGTCCTGGCTTCCCTCTTGGCTTGGGAGAGGGCCCACATCGTCTCCTTAATTATGATACCAACACTTTCAATTAAAAACAAAAGTCAAGATTAAGAGTCCAGCTCTTAATGACCTCAACTCCCAGGAAGAAAAGGTTCCTCTACCTCCTCCTAAACCACCTTTCTCCCGCCCGAGCCCTCCTACAACCATCATTTGCTTCCTCTTGTGAAGGGCCTGAAGGAGCCCAAGTGCCCCGAAGGTGTTGGCTTCCTTTATTCATGCAGCTAGATAGATGCACGGCATATATATATATAAAAAAAAAAAAAGCCCCTTTCAATCAAGAGCATATTTAAAAGGGGGCTGAAAATTGCCATCGGTCTAGAAAGCAGAACAAACTCGAGGCCATTAACGTAGAAGTGGGTCTCAAGGGCCCTTCAGGAAGAGGAGTAAGTGGACCCCAAGACTCTTGAGAATCACACGTGTCCCTGGAGAAGACTACACGTTAATAAAAAATCCTCAAATTCCCATGATTAATCAGCTCCATAAAGCAAATGCTTCACTTGGCTAAAGGGAGAAAGCAGCTCTTCTATACGCTCCCTTTTAACGTACTAGGGAGAATAATAAATAATCCCATATAGGTTTCCCTTCTGCAAATATTTAATTTTATGACAATGAAAGCTTTAGTCGCTCATCTCTTCTCTACCTACATTCCAGCCTAAATTAGCCTTGTCCAGCATCCATAAATAAATCAGCTTAGCAAAGCCAGTGGAAAGATAACTCTGGCAGCAACCTCGGGCGCTGCCGCTATCACGGAATTCTGTGGCACGCTCACTTTGGGAGGGCTCGCTGCCATTTCAAGGCATGATTTCCACTTTCTGTTTACTCAAACCAGGGTCTAGCAGCCCATTCAGACCAGGCGCCCAATCTTCTTATGAACTTAAGCTGGTATTTTATAGGCGTTATTGCTACTCTATAGCAAGCAGAGTTAGAGATGCCAGGAAAGCCGAGCACTCGGGGGCAGCTCGGCTCATCTCCAGAGCCTCCGCGCCCAGGAGAAGCGGTGGCAGCCGGGTCAGGGCAGATGACCACGTCGCGGTTGGGCATTGGGCTGGTTTCAGCAACAAAACACAGATGTTCTTCTGGTTAACTGGACCAAAGCAGCGTGTGGCCCAGCGCAAGGCGTGTGCACACACACAGACATGCACACACAGCCCTTCTAGTGCCCGGGGCGTTCGTGAAAGCTGCGTGTGCACACAGGCAAGCGGGAGGCCGGTGGGAAGGGGCAGCAGCACCAAGTGATGGATAGGGAAGCCAGGGAGATGCTTCAAGGGCAGAGGCACCTTAAAGCTTCTCCTTTTCCATTGCACACAACAACTTTCCCACACTGAGTGGGAAGCAAGGGGCCCATGAAGCCCCACAGAAACCCACCTTGGGCTCTGCTGCTTGTGATACCTCTCCAACTGCTCTCCAAGGACAGCCTAGCCAGGACCCCCCTGGAGATCAGCTGAGCTTCTCCAAACAGAGAACACGGCTTGCTAAAGGTTTCCCACTCCCACTTAACTAACGTGCACCTGGGAAGAGCCACCGGGAGAGGCAGGGACAGCCGAGCGTGCGCTTGCTTGAGACAAGAGCGCGGAGCAAGAGAGACGCTGCTTCCTCGCGCGCACGGGGCCAAGTTCCCAGCGTCAGAGCATCTGGAGTTCATTATCTCGGCCAGAGAGGTTTCCGCAGTTATTTCAATAACACAAACAGCTCCGCTTTTAGTCGCATCCACCTCGTAAGGGAGAGCAGAGGGCGGTTCTGCAGGCGACGGGTGGCAGCTCTGCACCTGCAGCCCCCGCAGTGATGCCCCTGGGGCCGGTGAGCCGGGACGGGATCCAAGGCCGCTCCATCCAGCCGCAGCCGCGTGCCGGATCCGCTACAAGTGCGGACACCCACCGGGAGAATTAAATGCATTAAAATAAAAATCCAAGTGGCTTCAGTGCTGAGAACCCACTGGATTAACGTGTTTTGTCCCATCCCATGCCCTGGAGGACAGGATCCCTAGAGGTACCGCATGAGCCCATCGGAGGCTGAAAAGAGCATCAGCAGCTGCCGAGTGCCACAAACCCTCAGGAGGGAGGGATTCACCCCGGAGCGGGCAGGGAGCCGGCACCGTCCTGCCGCGGGAGCCGCTCGCGGGGTCGTTCTCCCCACCGACACCGCCTAATTACACTTGGCGGGCACCCTGTGCCCCGCACAGCAGCTTCCAGGTCACCGAGCGGCTTCTCCCTCTGGGAATTTCACATGCAAATAGCTGCCACTCCCAATAGCCCTGCACCACCGAGCGAACGTGGAGCATCCACCCCCTGCACCCATCCCCTGCTGCCCGCTCGGCTACACCTCAACCTCCCACCTGTGCAACAGGCGCGTTGTTCTGTATATACACACAGACAGATGCACACACACATACACACCCCTTGTGTGGTTCCTGTCAGGGACCTACCCACGGGGGTTGCAGATAGGGGCACATTAAAGCCAGGACAAGGCAAATAAGCCCTCGAAGTGCTGCTGTCACCAAGGTCACCAAAACCAGTGGGTTTTTTTGGCCAAGCCACAGCTGCCAGAGAGGTTCCAAGGATTGGGGAGCAATTGCATGGGGACAGGGGGAAGCCACAGGGGCGACGCATTCCCGGAGCTCTGGGTCGCAGCACCCGGCAGCCCGAGATCCGCTCGGCTCCCCACCAAGCGAGCGGCCACCGAAGCTCCACGGAGTGAGACCCAAACCCAGAACCGCATTGAGGACCGGACGCAGCAGCCCAGAGTGCTGCAGGAGGCGACTCCTCGGGTTCACGAGCGGGATAACCAGAGGGAGAACCAGGAGCTGTTTTGAGAGAGGAGCTAGTGGATCGAGCAGATCCCAACCATGAAGCGAGGAACCCGTGTTGGCTGGCTTGGAATACGGAATTAGGCGTCCGGGACCTCACGGGCACAGCAGGGAAGCTGCCTTTCCACCCCGGCACCACCGCAGCCCGAGCCCACATCCACCTCCCGCACCACTGGGAAGCCTGGGGGGCAGCAGCTCTCAAAAACACAACCCTTGGTGAAGGCTTAAAATAAATGGGCTTGTTTAGTCTAGAGGAAAGACGAGTGAGCGGGGGGCACGACAGCAGCCCTAGAAAAGCTCCCAGATTTTGGGCAAAGGCTGCTGCATGGAGAGCAAGGGGGATGCGCGCTGGAGCATCCTCCTGGGAGACCGGGGGGCCCCGGAGCAGCCTCCCGGGATGCAGGGGCTGGGAGGAGAGCAGAGGCCGACGGATGCCGGGACCCCGCAGGATGCTCCGACGCGCCGGCACGGGCGGAAGCCGCAGGACCAGCCACCGGGCACCGCGGGGCTGGCGCTTCCCAGCTGGAAGGCGCCGGCGCCTCAGCTGGGGAGCAGACGGGCCCGCCGGCCAGGCTGCGGTTAGCTATCAAAGATGGATAAAAAGAGCTGCTCCACACACAGGGGGGCTTTTTATTCCCCCCTCCCTTCTCCTTCCAGAACTAAATCAACTCAACAAGCCCCTTTACAACTTCCCTTTTGATGTGCTCAGCTCACTAAAGTTCCATTTCTTTCCCCGTTTTCCCACAGGGAGGCAGGGGCAGCTGCACAGGAGGTGCCTCCATCCCTTGGGACCAGCGGCTGCGGGACCAGTCGGGTCACCCCAACATGCCCAAGTCCCTGAGCTCCAAGGGCAGCTCCTACACCGGCAGCTCCGCGCGGTGCCGGCGCTGATCCCGAGCGCACGGCAGCTCTCCCACATCTCTGTGCTGCCCCAGCAGCTGTTTAACCGGCTATTTTAAACTGCACTTTTAATCCCTACTCTAAAATAGCTCATCGAGACACCGCGTGGCACCAGCACGCTCCTCCTCTGTGGCGTTTAGGGGGACGTTTGTTGGGCTGCTCCTCCTCAAACCCCCAAACCTCCACATTCCCATCACATTTTCCACACCCGGGAGCGGCTCAGAGCAGCAAGACAGAGGTTTTTAACCCTGGGCTTGACTCCTGCAGCCTCAGCACCAAACAGCGGCTGCATCCCGGGGCGACGCGGGAGCCGATGCTCCATGTGCTTCCCCCTCGCTCTGCTCAAGCCTCCTGCTGATTTTGCCAGGCTTTCTCCAGCCTCTCGCTTACCTAACCACGGGCTCCGGGATGGCCTCGGCACTGGCGGGCACCTGCACACCCTTCTCCCACTCCTGCCTCCAGGGATCCGCGAGGATGTAGTACTCATCCGGGCTCAGCTGGAAGGAGTCGGGAATCTTCATGGCCGTGATCAGATCAGTGCGGAAGACCTGCACCGAAACACAAAGCCAAAGGACAGCATTAAAACACTCGGCCAAGGTGCAGGACAGCGCTGGGAAGCCCTTCCCAAGCAAGGCAGCACTCCTGTTTCCAGCTTGCTCCCCAGAAACGAGTCATCTCAGCATGGTAAGGGGACCCATACAGAACAATCATGGGGAGAAAGAGTGAAAATAGGTCCATTTTTGCACACACAGATATATTTTAAACTCCATCCTCTCCAACCTGACACAGCTGCCCAGGATGCTGTGAAGGGCCCTGGGCACTATCCTCAGGGAACACCTTCCTGGCCCCAGCACATGCCACAGGGAAAGGGTGTCCAAGCACCAACAGAGTCCCAAAGACAGCACTGGATGCAAGATGCTGCATCCTAATAAATCCTCATCCTGCAGGAGCCACCATCAGCTCAGAAGGACCTTGCAAAGTCTCCCCTTTGATGAGCCAAAAGCGGCTTCACCTGGAAGAAGGTGGAAAATTTGGCCCAGCTGCAGAGATAAACCAGCCCCACGGCCCAGCTGCAGGGAGGATTCATGCTGGAAATTAAGGTTAAATTAAATCAATGACAGGCTAACTGCTCTTAACACAGCTACTGTGGGTAGAGATGTGTGGGGACCAGCCCGGCTCTCCCCTTCTACCTATTGCAAAATGTCCCTGTTCCTGGGGTGGCAACTTCTGCAAGAATAGCTGAAAAGCAGAATAAGCCCCAATTTTTCTCCAACAGAGATGCTCAGGAATAGCCTGCAGTATCTGCAATCCTCTTGGCCAGGCCTAGGTGACCGAGGTGAGCAGAGCAAAGCTGGGAGGTTTCTCTGAGCCTCCCAGCCACCTGCTGCCTCAGGTGCAAAGGAATTGCTAAATGATAAAGCCATTTTGCATTTTACTTTTCTGCCTTGCTCCTAGGGGGAAAGATAGAGCTCGTGGCCTTAGGAAAAAGCAGCTTGTTGAGCGAGCAGGAAAGTGTCAGGCTATGCAGCCGAACGCAGGGATGGTTTAGCAGACCCACTGAGTTCCTGCTCCATGAAAATCCACCAGCCGCTTGGACAGTGAATTTGCTCATTCTCCATTTCCCTTCTGGCCCTGAACACACCAGAATGAAAAAACCATTCAAAAAAAAAAACCCTCTCACAGTAAATAAGGCTTTCCTTCCAGAGGATTGCCTGTCAGCAACGACTCGAGCAATCCTGCCTCTTGCAGAATAAAAATAAATTGGAAGTGAAAATGGATGGCTTCTCCTCTCCACCATCTGCTATTAGTAAGTGACACCCGCGATGCCAGCGCCAGCACCAGGCACCGTCTCCTCCGTCCCCCACCACCTCTTGGGACTTTCTGCAGGGCTGCGATGCTCCGGGGGAGCTTCAGACGCTCTTTGATCCGCTTGCGGTGCCTGTCCGCACTGGGCAAGGGCCACAACAAACCACACGATGCCGTTTTATGCTTTCAATACAAAAATAAAGGGCTTTTTTTCAATACCAAAAATAAAGGCTGTGCAGAGTATTTCGGAAACCAAAGGAGCCAACGTGAAAGAAACTGATGTTTAACTAAGACCACTGAGACCAGTATTTAGGTCAGTTCATTTAATCCTCCGAGTCTCAGCTGATAACCCAATTAGAGCTAAATACAAATACATAAACAACCTTTTCTACGTGGGGACCTCTTTGAAGTCCACCAGTGCCTTCCTCCGGATGCGTCTCCTTGCGGACACTGCCGGCCCCATCCCTGCAGAGCCGCTCGGAGCCTCCATTCGTCTCTCTATAAACACCAGCCCCAGCCTAACCCTGCAGCCAAAGTTAGGAGAAAGAGCACATTCCTTTAAGCCGCTACAACTTCATCATTTTGAACAGCTTGGTAATGTTTTCCTATGCTGTCAGTGCGGGAAATTAAACAAAAAATAAACCCGACTCCCAGCGTTGCTGTGACTCCCCATGAACCAGGCAGGGAGAAATGGATCCAATGGAAAACGGAGCGTTTTTCTCCCAATACTGCTGCAACATTCTTTGGAACATCTCCCTCCCTTCTACAGGTGCAGGGAAAGAGGGAGGAGCGTTGTCCCGACCTGCCCAGGCGAGAGCCGGGAACACCGGTCCATCTCATGTGTTATCCCTGGAGCCGCACAGCAAAGGATGCTCCCCTGGGAGCATGGAGAACATCTTCTCCCCCAGACTCATCCCTCCCAGCTTCTTGTTTTAATGTCAGCCCAGCTAGGCATGATTGAGCCTATTCCCAAGAGATCCAGCATCCTGGATCCACAATATTCCTATCTGCTGGAGCAGCCGGGTCCTCGCGCTTCCCTTCTTCCAGGGGTGATGGGAAGCGCTCGGAGCACCACAAAGACTGAGAAGGGAAGCAGATCCGTCGCCTGGAAATCTCCCAAGAGCTAATATGCCCCAATTGTAACCCAAATGCCATTTTGTTTTGAATTGTCTGGGATTAGGGCCGGGAAAAGACTCAATTATTCTCCTCAAACTCTTCTGAATTATTTATGAAAGCCAAATAAAGGCTAAATCAGGCGCTGATGAACCGAGGGACCCGGCAGTGGTGAGAGAAAGTTGCACACCAGAAAACAGGCAATTTCTCCTCAAAAGGACTGTTTACTATTTCCTCCCTTCTGCAGGATTTGACAAATTGCCTTTACGGCCCCGGCTGCTTAGCAACCTGCTCCTGCCTCCCGGCTGCTAATTGCTGCCGCCAGCAGCCCCGGCGCTGCTCCCGGGGCTCTCCGCATCCATACCGGAACGGGCTCTCCGCATCCATATTGGAGATGGCTACCTGCATCCATACCGGAGAGGGTTCTCTGCATCCATACCGGAGCAGGCTATCCGCATCCATACTGGAGAGGATTCTCTGCATCCATACCGGAGAGGGTTTTCTGCATCCATACCGGAGCAGGTTATCCGCATCCATACCGGAGCAGGTTATCCGCATCCATACCGGAGAGGGTTCTCTGCATCCATACCGGAGCAGGCTATCCACATCCATACTGGAGAGGATTCTCTGCATCCATACCGGAGCAGGCTATCCGCATCCATACCGGAGCAGTGCCTGGCACTGGGGAGAGGCATCTCCAGTGTAGATGAACAAAACTGGGATCATTTGGAAGCAAAGCGGCCAATGCAGCTGCCAGAAGCACTCCCACAGCATCCATGTTCTTTCCAGGGCAGAATTTCCAGTTTTCCCTAATTTTATTAGGGAAATGGAAGGGAATGCAAGGGAAGAAAGGCTGTCTTGTGCAGCAAACCTTTGCCAGGCTTCAATCTCACACGGACATGTGGCTCCGGATCCGCACGGACATGTGCCGACTGGAGGAGCATCCTCGCACGCGGCCGGCTTCCCTGTCCCCACGGAATCCAGCTCCGCTCGCCCGAATGACGGCTCTGAGCTCGCTCAGCAAGGGATGCCGAAGGGAAAAGCCGCCCGACGTCAATGGATCCTTCCCGGCAAACTCCCTCTCCAGCTGCTCCGCTGCAACCAGGGAGCCATTGACAGCGCTGCCATCTCTACCCGGTGTGAAAAACACACTGTGATCAAGCTCACGCTGTGCACGGACTGGGCACGCGGTTCATGAGCCCCAAAATGGGCCTTAAGGGACACCTGCAGCTTTGCAGCTTGGCTTCAGCGATGGGCAAAGGGATGGAAGCCCCAAATCCCATGAGGTTTCCATACGGTACAGCAATGCACTAGGATGCACCACGTGCAAGAGTCCGGGGCTGTTACAGGATAAACAGGAAGAACTGAGTGAAACCCTTGTGCCTACAGTGATCCTGAGCACAGCCGCATCCGATGCCAGGGATGTCCCTTGCAGCAGGATGGGGCCGAATTGCTCCTGTCTTTAGCTCCACAGGCAGCTTTTTCTCTCCCCCTTAGCTGCCACGAGGGCTGAGCCGGAGGCGCAGCCATGGAAAAAGCCCCTGGGAGAGCCGAGCACCATCCCGCTGCCTTTCCTTGCCTCCGGAGCTCACCCTTGGGAAGCCGCAGCTGCAGTGGTTTTCCCTCAGCAAAACTAAATTCCCTTGGAGGTCATCAAAAATAGCCCATCTGCCAGTTTTCACACCTGGATTTGCCACGTGGCTTCCTCAGCGGACGGGTGTGCTTTGGTGTTTAAACCTAAAGAAACGCTCGTCTAGCGCCGCTTCCGATTCGTTTGCAGAGCTCCCACGCGGATGCATGGACGGAAGGACGGATGGACAGACGGACGGCTGCTCTCGTCGGCACGGGCAGGTTTGCACGCAGGTTTACAGCATGCAGCTCCCAGAAAGCGGGAAAAGCGCATGGATAAGGTGGGAAAGGTGCTGACCTCCTGGCAGCCCAAGGAGCAGGAATCGCATCCCTGGCACCCAGCTGGCACTGCTGCTTTTGGGGGTTGTTATTAGGGCAAGAAAAGCATCTCTGTGTTCGTTCCCAGGCTCGGAGCGGGGAGGCAGGCAGTAGCAGCCACCGCCGGTGTTTATTTATATGCGAACGCTTATATGAACGTTTCTATCCCCTCCAAGTTTTAGTAAAAACAACCCCCTTCCAAGTGCTCCACACTACACACAGTGCAATAATAATTACTTTTTGAAAAGGAAAACAATGCAAAAATGCAGATGTTTGTCAAAAGGAAGCTAAAAGCAGCAGCCAGAAGGATCAAATCATTGTAGAGGGGCTTAAGGATGTCCTTCCAAACATAGATGTCTCAGCAAGGAAAACAGACAACACTGTCAACTGTGCAAATTCATGCTTTCCCCCTCAGGAAAGACAGGAATGAACTAAGAATGATGAAGCGAAGGGTGATGGGGATGTTGAGTGAGATGAACCCTTGGTGGTGGCAAAAAGCAGAGGCCGTTGCAGGGAGCCGGTGCAGAGGAGCCCCGGCAGCGCCCCGCGACAGGCACCGATGAAGAGAATCGCGCTCGCCGGCAGCAGCCTCCGGCGCGGGTGTTTACAAACAGCTCAGTACTTTTCCATGCTAAGAAGCTTGTTTTTCCAGATGCCTTGTGCCGGGTGGTTTTTAGTGTGCCTAGTTAATCCTTTCTCGCCGAGTCTTTCATAATAAACATCACCCCCTGACCTAGCTAATAACTATGTAATGCTAATGCCTTTGATTTTTTATCTCCCTCTCACGTTGTCCCAGGGCATGCAGAGGGTGCCACGGGCTCGCCGAGAAATGGGGATGTGGCTGAGAAGGGCTCTGAGATTATCCATGAGTGTAAATCACTGCTTCCCTCCAGCTCATCCCCTCAAAAATCACAGAAAATCGCTCCTTCCCCAGCTCATCCCCCCAAAATCACTGTGAATTGCTCCTTCCCCAGCTCTTCCTCCCGCAAGTCACTGCAAATCTCTGCTTCCCCCCAGCTCATCCCCACCAAATCACCGCAAATTGCTCCCTCTCCAGCTCATCCCCACCAAATCACTGCTTCCCCCTATATCTGCCCCTACAAATCCTAGCTCCCCCCAGCTCTTTCCTGCAAATTCCTGCAAATCTCTGCTCCCTGCTCCCCTCAAGCATCCGGGCAGCAGTTGGGAGCCGCCGGAGCCCAGGAAAAGCTGCGCCAGCTCTACACAAGGACATGAGCAGCCTGCAAACCCCAAGCAAGGATATGAGCACCCTGCAAGGCCCCGAGTCTGAGCTGCTGCTTGGAAAGGCCATCCCGCTTCCTCAGAGCGCCCGGGGGGTTTCAACACCCAAAATAACCTTAGCGCGCTTTGTGCGCTGCCTTCCCAGAGTTTCCATTCTCTGAAAGACTCCCCCGCACCGACGGTGGTAACGAAGAAAAAGGTATTCAGTGTTTCCCCTGAAATAATTTCACAAGAAGCATTTCTGTAGTTCGGGGGAAGGAAGTTTCTTGGTGGTGGGTGGGTTTTATGCTCTAAACTTCCAAGTTCTTGTTACACCTGCTCTGTGCCTGAAATCCCTCAGTCCTCCTCTGAGGAAGGCCCTGATTTCCAGCACTCCACAGCGATTCCCAAACAAAAGATCCCAAACCCAGACTTGGAAGCGGATTCAGAGAGCAGGACAGAAGTGTCCAAGGGAGCTTCCAGGTGAGACTGGAAGATCCAGGCGGACTCAGAGCCGCGGTGGGAGCGGAGAAGCTGCAGAAGGAGGGGGCACATCCCAGGCCTGGACCACTCGTGCTCACAAAGCAGCACTTGGCAAAAGGCAGTTCTGGCCGAACGCCAGCGTGAGTAATTACACTCTGCCTCCAAAATTCCCCCGTACTTTCAGGCTACACGCGCCGCTCTCTCGGTTTCGGGTCCCGGGCGCCGTAAGCCGTGTGCTGCTCAGCCTCTGCTCCGCTTGACTTCTTTATTTTCCCTGGGAGCATCCGTAGTGCGAAACGGAGGGACGAGCCCGGCCTCAGGGGGCCCCGCTCACATCTGCACCGCGCCGGGCCCTGGTTTTCCTTCCAGCTGTTGGAAAGCAGCAACTCTGGGATCCGGCTCTGAGCCTGCTCCAGGGCCAGCAGTATTTCCGCTCGGTGTCTTGGATTTATATCCAGCAATTTAATGAGTAGCCAGATAAACTCCTAAGTGCTCAGTAGTTGCAACTCACACCAAAGACAGAACCGTGTCCACACGGGTAATGCAGGAGGAGAATCCCTGGCCCAGGCTCTCCCGGAGGAGGTTCTCCCGGACACAGCCGTCCCTGGAGCCAGCCCGTCCCTGGGCACACGGCTCCTGGCGGCCGGCACGCGGCTCATCCGATGCCTCTGACCCCGCGCAGGTCGGCGCTTCCACAGCGGCGCTCCAGGAACGCGCGGCTCCCTCCGCCGCCTCGGCACGACCCAGCGCAGCTGTAGCTCCGCGCTGACCACAGGAAAACCTCAAAACCTCCGCTCAGCCTGACGTGAGCCGGGGCTGCCGCAGGGCTCCGCGTGCTCCGGACCATCCGGGATGCCCGGAGCGGGGCTGATTCCAGCTGAGGGTGATGCCGGCCCTGCCAGACTCACCTTTCTTCCAAGCCCAGCGAGCCCCAACCGTGGGTGTTGGTGCAGGGAGACCCAGAGCCCCATGATGGGAAGCACATCAGCCCCTCCATCCCTGCCACCCTCTCATCCCCATGGATCCTCCTGGCACCCCCAGAGCACCAGTGTGGCACCGAGCCCAAGGCTGGGAACATGCACCCACCGCGGGAAGGATGCGCCCGGCCAGGGCTCTGCCAGGAACCGCCGCGGCTCCGGGGGGAAGCGCAAGCTCGGAGCAAGCCTGAAGAGCCACCTACCTCCGAGGGCTTCTTCTCCTTCTGCCTGGACCAGCTGGACTTGGCAGGGGGGATTTTGGAGCATCTCGACGCGGACGTCGTGTGGCCTGCAGGAGGCAAGACAGGAGTGACCTGTGGAAGCGGCCGAGCTTTCCAGCGGTTCCGTCCCCAGCCCCGGGACCCGGCGGTCACAGTGACCATGCAAGGGCCAGGAGCGCTGCAAGAGCCGCCCTCCCAAACCCCGCCGACCTCCCCACCCTCCCGACAGGGAAAGGCCCAGGCATTCCATGCCTTTAGCAAAGTCCCTCTTGTTTCCAGCTGGGCAGCTGGGCACATCCCATGAGAGCAGATCCCAGCAAGGTGCCGGCAAAACTGCGGTGACGTCCGTGAGAAACCAGGAGTGACTGGCAGGAAAGCAGCGGGAGCAGCCGAGGGGGACGGATACCCCGGGGTGCTGCTGCATGGGAGGGGAGAGCTCTATTCATAGCCCAAATCCAGCACATTCGCACATGGTTATTGTTAAGCACATGTTTCTGGGCTGTGCTGAGGGAGGATGAAGCGAGGTGGAGGTTTAAAAGCAATGGTGGGATTGGGAGATTTCCAGACTTGAGGCCCAACTATTCCTTTCCTGTATCCTGAGATCCCAGGAAGGAAATGCACAGGGTCCCGTTCTGCCTGGGCTCCGGTCCACTGTCCTTTCTGATAGGACAGCAAAGCCACCGGCCCCAGGCTACACAAGAGGACAAGACGTCTGCAGAGGTTCTGCTCCGCTGGCAGATCTGCAACCAGCAGCTCCCCCTCTCCCAAACTCCTTGTGATCCGGGGGAGCCCAGAGCCAGATACTCCAGCTGGTACCAGCAGGAACACTTAGTTATCTCATCTAAAGCCTCGATTAAGGGTCTTACTGTCAGTGGTGTCCGAGTTATCACTGCTGATCGAGTACTTGCGTCGTTTCTCTTCCATCTGCAACAAGAGCAATTGCACATTGTGCTCAGCGCTTGGGAAGCCCATCCGGGGGCCAAGTCCCCCCCAGGTGCAGCCGCCCGCACCACTTATCCGCACGGGGCAGGACCCCCCGGGGGGCTAAGGACCCAAGGGAACGATCCTGGGGGGCTGTGAGCTGCCGGCTCAGCGCACGGGCTCTGCATGGCGCTTTGCGCAGGGCGGCCGGAGCGAAACGGCGGCGCGGGCGGATGCGCCGGGGCAGCCCCGCGGTGCCGCGAGCTCGCGGGGAAGCACGCGGAGCGCGCGGGGAAGTCCGGCCCGCAGCGAGGGCTTCACCGCTGAGTCAGCTTCCCGCGCGGCTCCAAAGCGCCTCTGCCAACAAGCACCCGTTTCCCCTTTCTTTTAAGGGGTTTTAACCGCCGGAGACCTGCTGGAGTCGGGGCATGCTCAACGTGGTCACAGGTAGCCCCATGGAGAGCTCGGAGCGCTGCGGATGCGAGGGAGCATCCAAGGGCTCAGCAACCCTCCAAGATGCTGCCATCCTAAATGCTCCAACACGGCTCCTGTGCTCAGCAGCTCGGTGGGAAAGGCAGCGAGCGCCGCGGCTCCGGGGCTCATCCGCAGCGGGAGAGCGGGCTTGGACACGCGGCATCCCCGGATCCCGCGGTGACACCCGCAAATCCCTGGCAGCACCCGTATCCGTGCCAGGCTTTATCACGCCGCTGTAAGGATGTAAGGATAATGCTACCAAGGACCATAAACGTTTTAGCTATTCCTGGAGAACTCGGCAACATCAGGACTTTCTTCCAGCAACGCAAGGGGGAACTGCTGTTACTAAATGGCCTTGCTCTGAGTAGCTGTTAGATTTTGCTTGGGGGAAATGCTATCCAAGAGAGATTTAAGTGCAGTTTGCTTCTTTTTCCTTAGTGGAAGTTCAACCTGCACATTTGAAACTGGCTCTGCCTGGTCCAAGGCGGCCAAGAGGAGCATAAGGACAGAGCTACCAGTTTACCAATTCATGGACATGCTGGGCACTGAGGTTAAACACAGCAAATGCAAGGAAGGGACAGAAAGTGGAGCTGAAGCATGCACTGGTCACCCTGTAAGTGACCTGGCTCACCCTATAAGTGACCGGGGTCCCAGCATCCCTCTCCTACCTGCTCGGACTCCCTGGCTTGCAGGGACTGATCAGTTCTATGAAATTCTGAAGTCTGCAAAATGCAGCCTGTGCTTCTGAATCAAGCCTGTGTTTACATCGAAAGCAAATTTCACCTTTAACTGACCCGCTCCCCACATGGCATCGTTATTAAAGGAGTAAACAAATACAAGAAAAAAAAAATGGTAATACTCTGAAAAGGTCACTCTTAGGTCAAGCTTGACATAAAAAAAAAAAAAAAATCTAGCTTTTACAGAGCCAGAAACTGAGGGAAAGGTTTCTGTGCTTGCTTGCTTAAAAATGCAAATAGAAGCAGACGCGGGTTCCTCTCTAAACAAGGGAGCATCCAAGTGACAGCAGCTCCAGCTGGGCCAAACCCACAAGGGGACTCCGGGCACCCCAAGCCGCCTCCGGCCCCGCTTTTGTTGGGGCTGAGAAGCACAAACGAACAGTAAACAAGTGACTGGAGGGCCCTGCCAGCAGCCTATATAAATGTAAATTGCCTATATGCATTTAAATCACCTATATGCATTTAAATCACTGGACCTTGGCTGAGGGCGCCATGGGCTTGGGGATGGGGTTAAGCTGCTGCCCTGAGGCCACTTCGTCCTGCAGCACCTGCAGCAGGGCCAGGGGGGGCCTGAGCGGATGCCGGTGCTGCCCCGGTGCCATCCCGGAGCACGTGGGGCAGTGACAGGTCCCCGCGGCAGCCCGAAGCGCTTCCCGCAGTTCCATCCTTCGCTCCGTGCGCGCCAGGACCCCGGTGCTTTTCCCGCGCGCTGGGAGCTCGCCAAGGCAGCACGTGCATCCCGGGAGCATCCCGGCGGTACCGGGGTGCCCGGCCCCCGCGCCGCACCGGGAGGATGCACCGGCAAGAGCGGTGCCGAAAGCCGCGCGCGGCGAGCGGCAAAGCGGCTCGAGCCGTCCCGGCCCTTGCCCGCGGCCCGGGGCACCTCCGGCGGCCGCCCCGTCCCGGCGTCCCCGCGCCGGATTTCGGGCTCCGCCGGCGAGCTGCAATGAGACTGCAGAAAAACCACTTCCCTGTTTGCTCTTGGAGCGCTGCCGGAGGAAGGGGAGGAGAGAAGAGTGCCCCCAGCGGCCCGCCGCGCGCCCCGGGGACACGGCCATCCGCGGGGACACGGCCGGCCGCGGGGACACGGCCCCGGCCGCTCCGGGGACACGGGGGCCTCGCTGCAAGGCGGAGGAGCGGGCCGGGGTCCGGCTGTGGTGCCGGGGGCTCATCCGCGCCCAAGCCCTGCCGGAGGTGACAGGGATGAGCCGGAGCATCCCCGGGCTGGCAGCACCCCCCTGTGTCGCCTCCCGGGGGGCCGAATTTCACCTCCTCGCAATTTGAACCCAAACAAGCCCCGCTTCCTTCCGGCGCGTCGCATTTTTCCAAACCTAGAAGGGGATTTGGGTTGTTTTTTTTTGTTTTGGGTTTTTTTTTTTTTTTTTCGGCTTTTCTTCCCGACTTTACTTTCCCTTCCTGACTGGCCCCGCTTCGGTGCCGGCTCCTCCGCAGCGGGGCCGCCCCGGCCGCGGCCCCCCCTGCGCGCGCGGTGACGCTCCGGCCTCGGCGGGTGGCACCTGGGGACACCCCAGCATCAGCCCCCTGTAAATTTGGTGTCCACCACCCCCCCGGCCCGATCCCTGGGCGCTCACACCCCCTCCTAGCAACAATCCTCAATTTTTAGCCATCGGCCTCAGTTTTCCTGGGAAGCCCCGGCCCGGCCTCCACGCAGCCCTTTTCCGCGAGCTCCCGGCGAGCTCATTTGGGGATTATTTTATCCCGGAGAGGCGCAAAGGTCAGACCCGGTCCCGCGGTGCCGGCCCGGCACGGACCTCCCCGGGACCCCCTCCCATCGTGGGGGCACCACGTAAGGGGGGGGTCCATCCGCCCCCCGCGCAGCACCTGCGCTGCGGGATGCTCCG
>VZSV01000078.1:932336-966376 GCA_013398735.1 Nothocercus julius
CTCCACCTCTCCCGGCCTGAGCTCCGCGGAGCCGCCGCCCCCGCGCAAAGGGCCGCGGGGGGGGGGCGGTCCTGGGGGGTGCAGGGAGCATCCTGAGCACCGAGGGGGGCGGGAAAAGAACCCCAACATAGTGGGATAACCCCCCCACAGCCCCGCTCCAGCGCCCCAAGGAATTTGGATTTTGCAGAACTTTAAGGAATTAGGCTGAAAGTTGGGAGCCTCCACTGTGCATTTTCCTGAAAACTGCACAAAATTCTTGGGTTCTTCCAAGAAGGAAAATGGAAGGGGAAAAAAAAAATCAAACCCCAAATCCATTGCCGTGCTCATTTTGGTGGGTTGCTTTTTAAATTTTTACTTACTTATTTATTTTTAGGATGGATGTGGGAATAGGGTCTTGGAGCCCGCCCTGCAGCAGCGACATGGCTTTTGATGGTCCCCCTTTCCTAGCCCTTGTCACACAACAGCTCCCGATGGTGCGTGCCGAAAATGTGACCTGTTGTGGTGCCCAGTTCCCTGGAAAGGCCCTGCAGGACCAAGAAGGAGGCCGAGTTTGGGAAGAGGCTTTGGGAGAAGGACCCAGAGCAACTGAGGGGCCCGGAGGGTCCAAGCCAGGTTGGAGACGAGCCAGCCCCCGTCTGGAACAGCCTTTGCTCAAGTTGCTTTTTGGGAATAAGATGCTGCTCTCTTCCCTGGGGAGGCTCTTCCCTGGGAAAGAGCCCTGGAGAGGGCTGTAGGTAACATATACACGGGTAGCATGTACATACGGTATACGCAGATATAACCCGTGAGGGATGTTTCTAAGGAAAGGCCACTTGTATTAAACACACGATGCTCCTTTTGCACAGTCAGACACTGCTGCTGCGGTTGGGAAGCGCCCTGGCAAGGTGTTGTCAGTCGCTTTGGCCAAGAGGAGAAAAAAATCTAATAATGAAAACAAAACACAACCAAAGCGTTCGGGAAGAGAGAGCGCTGCCCAAACCCTCCGGAAGGACCGAGCTGTCCACCCCGCGAAGCGCCGCTGACGGATGCTAAAATAAGCCGTTATGCAACAGGTCCGAAATACGATCTCCACCGAGGCGACCGGCGGCGTTTCCCTTCCGTCCTCCTTCCGCGGTGCTGATTTTTTGCATACCTGCAAGAACGCAACGGGGAACCGTCGGGTTCTGAGCGCATCGCTGGAATTAGCAGATGTTTCCGAGGGCTCGGCCCTCTCTGAGCCCGCGTCCCCCAAAGCGCCGCGAGGCTTCTGCTGACGCTGCTCGGGTTTCAAGTCGCTCGGACACTTTGCAAGAGCTGCGGCGTAACGAGATGCAAATACATTGATTTGTTTCCTTTCCAGGGGAACTGGCTCTCCAGACACCACCAATTCCCAACCTGCCAGCTGAGCCTCCAAGGCGAGCGCGGAATAGCGCGTCTCGCCCCACGCCGAGGTCATAAACGCCGTGACAAGCGTTGAGCGAGGACGAAAACCTCGGGGCCGAGAGGTCTCGTGGGGAGGACGAGGAGAAAACCCCGTGGCCTTGTTGTCGCCAGCCTTGATTGCAGCGCGATCAATCAGCAAGAACAGGACAGATCGGAGGGAGCACGAGCAAGCCCCAAACATAATGAAAATTCAACGGCTTTGCAAGAGCTTTAGCAACTCTCTGCTACCCTTTTCCACTGGGATTTTCCCATGTAGAGACTCCCTCCTGCTCATTTGCTGCCTTCAGTGGCCTCTTCCGAGGCCCCAGCTGCATGGAAGAAGTCAAGGAAACCTCCTGGCTCCTTAATCCCAACCCAGGACCAGATCAGCCGCCCCAGGAGGGCAGCGCAAAGATGCTGAAAACCTCTTTGCATCCGTATCCCAGGTGGTGTTGCCCAAATATTGAGCTGTAATCGCAAAATTTGACTTCTGCTAAAGTAGGTGTTAATTTGGAGAATAGTAAGCAGACACAGTAGCAGGCAAAAAGCACAAGCTCTGTTCTACATTACAGTAATAATCATTCCCATCCTGTAGAACAGGGAACCGCGTCCCTTCTTCCTTCTGGGCCGTTCTGCATGGCTCTCCTTCTCTGAAACGGGAGAGAAATCCCACACTTGCAGGAGGAGAAATTTTGATTTGGTAGATTGGTGGATAGTGCGATTTTGTTTCAAATCTCAGTCACCTTCAGCAGCTAGAAATTTGGAATCAAAATCAACCAACCAACCAACCAAACAGCTGTAACCCTACGACTGGCCACCACTGGACAGGGTGCTGAGGAATCCCATTCCTTAGAAAATGTCAGGATTTCCCTCTTGGAAGGGATTACCTTTAAGAGGGATGCTCACAGTCTCCTCTCCTTGGGCACCGAATTTCCCGAATTTCTCTTCTCCTGAGCTTCCAGCATCCATTGGCTGCTCTGCCAGCTCCGAGCGCCACCGCTGTGGGTGAAGCCTGGATCCCACTAATGAATGTTCCCCTTTCCATTCCTCTGCTCCCTTCCTAGATAGCCTTCAAACTTCGGAAATCAAATTAAGTATTATTATTTAATAATTTATAATATTATTAAATATAACAAGGGGTTAGCACATACACCAAGCAATGTGTATGTTGAGACTGCATTAATCCCCTTCTTACACAGATTCCTTCTAGACATCCAGTTTATAACAAAGTTGGCTATTCCACTCTATTTTGCTGGAGTTTGAGGGTGTGAAAAAGACATTTCCATTTCATTGACTGAGTTCCCAAGGGGAGAATTTATGAAAGTGCAAGTGCATAGTTTACTGCCTGACAGGATAAAGATGGTATCTGTTTTGTTCTTTTTTTTTTTAAATAGTGTACCCTGAAAAACAAAATTGCTAGAAGAGACATTTGTTTTCCATGAGTACCGTATTTTAGAAGCATTTAATTTAGTTTAGAAGCACCGTTAAAAATATATGCATTGTAAATTGCAGCTGCATAACATGGTATTTATCAGATAATGTCACCAAATAGTCTCCTGTTGCAATATAAGTGCCAAGGCACTTATAGAAAATAAATGTTGAAGCAGAGAGCTTTATTTCCAAAGTGGAGAACCATTATCTCATCCAAAAATGATAACTAAAATGATGAGGGTTTGCATCTGGGGTTAGTTTGCCCACACAATGTTCCCGAATGGCAAAGTCGCCTCGAAGGCAGCGATCCCAGAGGGATGCAAACCCATGGGATGCGGGACAGGGGGGACGGCAATTCGGGGAATTGTCACGTGATGCTGCTGATGAGCTTAAAGAAAAGAGAGATGAAGATGGAAAGTGTTAATTTCTCAAGTTTTACAGCTTCACGTGGTATTTACTTCAAGAAAATTCATCAGTTCTAATAACGTCAGGCCTCTTCTAGGGGAAGCAGCAAGGAAGACAGGTGATCCCAAACGAAGCTGGAGTCATCCCACTAATTTAACTTCAATTATTCTGGGTTTAACATATCCAGATAATCCATGCTCTATGGGATTTGTAATTTTCAAAACACTTTTTGCCAGTGCCACAAGGGAAAACATCTGCCATTAAGTTATTGTAAACTGCAGCTCCCTGGAGCTCCCGTGCCCCTCCGGCCTCTGACTTTGCACAGGTATCGGGCAGCGAATTGCAGTGAGAATTTAACATTAACGACTTCCTTATTATGGGTCAACAAACCTTGTGGAGCTAACGAGCAGAAACGACCTGCTCAGCTCCTACCTGGAGAGGCTGCACGGTCATGACCAGCACCCGGAGCGGAGCCGGAGCTACGGATACTCTGGCACTGCACATCCTGAAGGGTTAGTCGGGCGCCCGAGGGGGAGTTTTCCTTTGCCCCGGAGTTCAGACTCGGGTTTAAGGATCTCAGCTCCCGACCCGGCTACCAGCAAGGCTGATTTCCCGGGAGGAAGCAGCGCGGTGCCCATCGCGCGGCCGCCTCCTGGGCTGCCGCGGCTCCCCTGGACCACACGAGGCGGCGACGGCTGCCGAGCTAAGAAAAGAGGGGATCAATTTAATTTCATCTTCGCAGCGGGAAGAAAGTGAGATCCAGGGAGTGACACTTTGAATTCCCAAGGGCAAGTCCTAGGGGAGCAGATAGGTGCCCTGGGAGCATCCGCCTTGGCGAAGCGGCCCAGGGAAGCAGGGGATAACGGGAAATCCGCAAGCTCGGATCCAGGACGCCAGCCCGGGGTGGGTTTCCCTGTGCCGTGTGCTGGGCGCCCCCGAGGCAGCTCCTTGCGCCGGGTCCCTCGCTCGGGGCTCGGATCATCCTCGCGGTGTCACGAGCTGCTGCGGAGCAGCCCAAGTTTGGCCTGGCTGCCGTATTCCGCTAGTAGAAAAACACGGGGACCCTGTGAAACTGAAAATTGAAGGAGCCCGGTGAGGCTCAGGGGGCCTCTCCTCCTGCCTCCCCAGCCAGGGCGTTGAAAGGAAAACTGACAAAGTCCTTAGTTAATCCCTGGAGGCTGAGGGGGCCGGATCCAGATGGGATTTCTCCTCTGCCTCCTCTTGGGAGAAGACGCGCGATGCTCCGCTGGCACCGCCGAGACCTTCCCTGCAGTGGGAAAACTTCCCGCATTCCCGGCCAGGTCTACACGTCTCACATCTTGAGAGGCACCCAAGGCTGGGCAGGAGTGAGGGAGCTGCTTTTATCAGACTCCATTCAAGTCCTAAGATTAAGAGCATGGAAAAACAAACAGTGAGCGGGAATGGAAAGCGCTGGCACCGGCCGGGCCGTGGTTTTGTTAGGGCCCGGGTGCCTGACAGGGCATCTCTCCTCTCCACACGGCAGCTGGGGCGGGAGACAAAATGTGCTGCTTTCTGTGCTGGTGCTTCTGAGGAAAATGAGGGAGAATGAAAATGTCCCTGAAAGCAACGTCAACAGCCGGGAAGCGGCTCCAGAGCTCCAGTGCGGCACGGCCGGGGGCCGGGACACGGCCGTAGCGCGGATGAGCACCTCGCGCCCCGGAAAGCTGATTCCCAGCACAGAGTGAAATACAGAGCGCCTGCAGACTGCCCAGCCATCCGCACTGGGCAAGGAGGTCAGGCCTTCCCCTTCAGAAAATGCACTCGAAAGAAGGAAATCTCAGCTTGCAGAGTCAAAAAGCGCAATGTAAGACCTAGCCTGGCCTTGCGTCTGATCTGGGAGCCCCAATTTCTGTAGAAAAGAAGTGTCCGGATGTGGTCAGCGGAGCAATTGCAGCGTGACCTGAGACGTGCACGGGGCCATTCGCTCAGCACCGCGCGAGAAACTGCAGGTAGAGCCAGCGGAAGCCCCGTGACAAGAGGCTGCGGAGCCTGGGAGCAGCCGAGGGAGGACCTGAGGTCTGTGAGAAGATCCCTAGCGCAGCGGAGCTGCACGCTGGGCCGGCGAGGGGCCTCGAGCCGCGTGCGTGCCGCGTGTCTGCCTTTTCCCGGCCCTTCTGGGCAGAGCGGCACGTGCTGCCGGAGCTCGGCGCCGTGCACGGCGCTTCCCATTGTGGAGTGGTGGTAATTAAACCTCCGGAGCGTTTTCAGCAAACGCGTGGCTCGCCGAGCCCGGCAGCCCAGCGCTGCTCCAGCACCTGCAAAACGCACCGGGAAGGGACCGTCTTAAATGCAAAGTGCGTTTAGGAGGTGGAGGTGGGTTGCACGGTAGGGAGGAGAGCACAGGGTCTGGCCAATTCATTGTAACCATCATTATATAATATTATACAATAACGGAGGAGCGAAGCCAGCACATTGCTGGGCTCACAGCGCGGTGAGGACCGTCAGGCTGCCCCTTGCAGCTCACACGGGCACGGCCCAGCATCCAGGCAGGCCTGATTTCCACCCTTCCCCAACCCAACTCGATGTGAAAGGGCAGCAGGCACAGGAAGCTCTCCGGAATGCGGCATTTTGGTGCAGTTATGAGCGGTGCTTTGGCGGAGCGAGGTCGGGCGCCGAGTAGCCGCGGCAGGAGGGCTGGGAGCGCAGCCCGCGCTGGCACCGCTCCCCGCGCCGCGGCGGGACGGGCCCTGGGAGATCAGCTCCCTGATAGCGAAGCAGTTGCCTGTGCAGGCGATGGGGCTCGGTCCCTTTCAAAGAGCAGATGTTGCCACAAAGACTTTCATCCCGGCCTCCGGAGCGGAGCGAATCCTCCCTGCCCGCAGCAGCAACGGGTTTACCGCAAAATACCTCCAGCATTTGATGTCTGCAGAGGCAGCTCTTACTCACCCGGCTGCCTTCGGTTGCCTCGCTGGGGGAGAGCGGGGTGGAAAGTCTGTGGATCACGGGATGCCAGCGGTGCCCGTCCTTGTGTGTGGCTTCCAGCAGGGAGCTGATGGTGTTCCCGCTGATTCGGAGCGTTGCTTTGCCCCCAAAAGTCTACACCCCATCCCCGACCTCCGACACGAACAAACAAAGCTAAATAAAGAGAAATAATTCTCTGACCAAGCACATGAACGAAGGAGAACAAATACACTTCACGGCACCTTTCTAGATGTAAATAATGGGGACGGGAGAAAGAAACAGCTGATTATCTTCTGCATTCTGCAGATCTAAAGAAAGCTTCTCTGAAAGCCTCATCTACGCATCATCCTGCATTCTGGCATTTGGGAAAATGCTACTGCATTGCATCTTTTCTCAGGAATGGGTAAATTAGCTTGGTGGTTTGAAAAAATATAAGTAAGCATCCATTTTTAATTATTATTCTCTTTTCCACAGGCCACTGCCATTTTTGATTTGAGTGATGGCCAGAGTTAGGAAGGATAAAACCCACAAGACGAGATTTTCTCATAGTGTTTTTCTGCTGTGACACTTTGCAAATATGAGAAGAAACTGCGCGGTGAGCATCAGATCACAGAGAAACAGCCTGACCAAAAGCCCAGGGTACCACCCGCATCCATCTGCATTTTGAGATGCAAGGACAAGTTACCAGTGACAACATAAGAAATAACCCTCCAATTACTCATAAAATATTTCAGAAAGAATGCAGCAGATGTAGGAAACGGCTCAAATCCTTGCTCTGTTCTCTCCATCGTGAGCTCTGCTCAGGGCTTTGCACCTTCCTGCAACCCTCCAGTCTTGCCGTTCCCTATAATCCATCTGGCAGCTCCTTCCCTAAGCACAGGCTTGCGTTCTCCCAAGCTTCCCTTCGAGCCTGGGAAAACCTTCCCGATAAAATCTCCGCAGCCACTCCTTTCTCCTCGTTCGGAGCTATCCCCGCGGCTCCCGTCTGCCAAAAGCCCTAAGAAACGTGGCTACCTTTGAGCAAACACTGCGGGATCCTCGCCTTTTCCTGCGCCTGCCTCCGCTTACCCTATCCATGCATTTATGCTTGGATCCCATATCCTGTGTCTCCATCCCCCAGGCGATTCCTGCCTGCAGAACGCAAGGCCCTTGGGGCAGGGATAGTCTCGTCTTTATTTCTGCATTTGCAGAGCACCCGGCACAGCCTGGCTGAGCTCGGGACCCACGGGCGCTACCAAAATCTCAACGTTTACTGAGCATTGCGTGTTCCCCTGAGACGTTCGAGCCTCTTGGCAAATTTTCAGACATTTAGGAGTGTCCATTTTGCTGTATTTAAAGCAAACTCCGTTTTCAGTGAAAAGAAAAAAGGGGGGGTCACTTCTAAAACAAGTTCATCTCATGAGAGCCAAAATGCCAGAATTAATTCAGAAAACAGCAGAGGGGCCAGGGGCTCTTTCCCCCGCGCTCTCCAGGAGCCTGGGCGAGTCAAGTCTCCCCTCGACGCCGGCAATCTGGTCAGCCCTGAATTATGTGCTGGAGCACTAACTTCCCTTGTGGTTGCAAGAAAGAAAGGCTTTAAAAAACATGATTTAAAATGATGCCCAAGGGTATATTTAAAGCAAGGCTAGCCAAATTCCACACTGACTTCTCCCCTGCTGCAGCACTGCTGGGCTTTAGCAGGGTTGCACGGTAGGTAAGGGAGCACAGAGTCCGGCCAATTCGTTTGAACCATCATTATATAATATTGATGCTGTATTGAATATACATATACATTCTGGCATAGTGACCGAAATTAAATTGATTTATTAATTTGATACCGCATACCAATGCCGAGCTGCCAGGACATTGATCAGCTGCCTAGAATGAACTTCACCATGTAATTTCCATGGAAATTTGACTGATCAGCAATACAGTAATTGGTTGCAAATGTCCTTCCTTCTATTTGTTTTGTTAAGTGGCTTTTTCATTAACACAGCGGAGCCAAGTAAATAAATGTGACTCTACTATTGGACTGAAGGCACACAAGATTTGAGAAACGGATACAAACTGGGAAAGGACTGTGAGATGTTGTCAAGCCGATATTCATTTTTTGTGTCTTCCCTTTTTTGCTGCATTTAGGGCCCTGCTTGCTTCCAAAGAGACTTCCTTTTAGCAAAAGGGTCAGAGCCAACACTAGGCTCAGTGTAATAAATTGATGCCCCCAAATGCCCTAAGTCAGTAGGATTATTAATAATGTCTCTGCTTAGAGCAACGTCCTCAGAGATCACCCTGCAAAGACGGGAGCAAGTCAAGACTTGGGGAATGGGCTACGACTCCAGCGGGGAAGCACCAGGCCCCCAAATATGTTGGAAAAATTGCTGTTACGCTGCTGGTGCCTAAACGGCACCAGGTAGCAGGTCCCTACCGCGAGGAGCAAAGACAATAAAAAATAACGTCAAAGAGGATGAAGTAGTTGAGTCAGAGAAGAACTAATCTGCTATTTTCAACTATTTTCAGCAGTCCAGGACTTTGTGCCTTTGATGCTTCCCATCCCCTGGGCTCTTTCAAACATAACCTTCATTTTTCTTCTGCCAGCTCCCTGAAAATATTTGACTAAGTTTTCTTTCAGCATGAATACAATTACAGAATGAGCTTCTTAGCTGATGTGTGCTCCTGGAGCTATCCCGTTAAGCCCTCAAGACAGCGGGCTGTTTGCAAGCGGGCACGCCTGCACGCAAAAGAAATCGGGATGAAAATATTCGATATCATTTTTTTCCTCTGTCTGTTGCGTGTTTAGAAGGCATCTGCCTTGGAGCTGGGCGAAACCCCCGGATTGCCCTTGTAGGGGCTTCTCGGGGCAGCGCTGGCACTGAGCTGTCACCTGAAGTGCTGGGCAGAACGTCACTAACTCTTGGGCGCACGTACGACACGGGGCTGAGGTCTGGGCTTCTGGACGGGCTTTTACAAAGAGCTTAGTATAGCCATTACTCAGCAAATAGTAAAAAGAAACAGGTTTGTAATTGGTTTGCTCAGACAGTGGTGAATTATTAAAGTTTACTATGCCCTGGTGTATGTAAAATCCGGGAAAAAACACCCTCTTCTTGTAAGGGCCTGTTCTGTAGTTTCTGTTCGCAGCTTCTGCTCCCGGGAGTGGGGTCACTGGAACCATCACGATCCATCATGCGAGTTGGCAGCAATGGGCACCTCTTCCCCAGCACATTTTCTCTCTCTTTTTTTTTTTTTTTAATTTCTTTTTTTCCCTTTTTTCTTTTTCCAGACGCCCCTTGTCAGAGGAGAGGCTGTGAGGGCCGGCGAGGAGGCACCTCCGGGCACGAGGCTGGAGCAGGTGGCGGCTGGTGCCAGGCCCCCATTTCCCTGCCACTTTAATATGGCTCCAGAAAGTGTTTCCGTGTCCTTCGTCACCTCCGTGGGTCAGTCCAAGCCGAATCTCATCCAAGCAGGAGCTCGGCCTCCCCAAGATAGGGCATAGCTGGAGAGAACAGCAATGTCAAAGAATTGCTTTCCGTGCAAAGAATGCAACAAAACAAAAGTGGAGGGGCTCCTCGTTTCTTTAAGCGTGTTTGGAGGGAGGTTTATTTTATTTGCAGGAGTTTTGGAGGCCGTTCGCAATGATCTGTCAAGGGCAGCGGCTGCTTCTTGGCAGTCGCCCCTGCCCGAGCCCAAAGAGCATCTCCTGCCTCGCCGGGCTGCCAGTGACTAAGCACTTCCCATAAATCAAGCTGCAGCGGAGCTCAGACGCCTAATAATAATCTGAAGATGTAAAATAATAATAATGTGGTGGTTTTAGCGTGAAAAAGGTCACAGATAAGTGTAATGGGCATTCTGATGTTGAGACTTGCCGCTGGGTTTCAAATAACTTGAACGCTCTATTTGATGTCTAGTCTCAGAGCACCAGAAACTGGAATTAAAAAATGCAATTAAAACATACCAAAGATGTAATCTGATCTTACGTCTACTTCTACCCTTGCTGCTTTGTCTTCTCCCGAAAATCCTTTGTCTCTTGCACCTTAGAAGTGCTGGCGATTGGGGTTTGGCACCCATTCGCTTGCCCAGAGCTCCTAGGTAGAGGCATCCCCATCCACACTCGGTTTTTCAAATTTTTTTACACATATTTCAGGACACGGCAAGATCTCCTCATTTAAGAGAGAGGCGCAAAAATCCCCTAAAGGAACTGCTGTGATGTTCATGTTGTCTGGATGTTCATCAACAAGGAAGGCAGGGTGAGAAACGAGGCCAAGCACGCGGCTGATAGTGCTTGGCCCAACTCAGAGCACTGACATTTCAGCTCTTTAATCTGCCAAATGTTTTCTTTCTGATGATATGAAAAAAAAAAATAGTGATGCCTGAGTTTTCTGTTGGCCTGCTGTGCAAAAGTGACACCCCTGGATGCAGAAATATATGGTGCAGTGAAGGAACAGGGCTCAGCCTGCCTTCTGATAGTGCAAAGGAGGATTCTTTGGTCTGTTCCTATGTCAACACCCATCCTCAGCCCAATTATGAACCTCCCTTGATTGCACACACTGGGTATCCCAAAGTCCCTTTGTCATTAGGGAATAATAATAAAGAACTTATTTCACACATGGCACCACAATATTGTCCTGCAAACAGTTCTGTGCTGATCGAGCATCCAAATACTGCAGCCCTGCAGCTCATCACACATCGCAGCCTCCGGGCTCGCAGTCCGAGCACGGAACAAACCGGGGAGGACGGCACAGGAGCATCTTAGAGCAAGGCCAACCCAGCGGCGAGGCAGGAAAAAACGGATTTCTAAGCTTACAAAGTAAAACCTGTTGATTGGGGGCTCCGTGGAGCACAGAGGCCCTGGCACCCAGGAGGAACCGTTTTCACTAGGCAGCCTCATTTTTGCATAACTCCCACCATGAAATTTGGCCTCGTGATTTGCATCGACGCTGTAACCCGCAACGGCAGGGCAACATCCACGTGCACTTGGAGCCCCGGGTACACAAAGGTCTTTTTTTTTTTATTTTTGGAAAATAAGGCAGTGGCTCGTACAGCTAGGCATCTGCAGCTGGAGGAAGGGAGGCAGGGAGCAGGGACGCTGCTTTTTGCAGCTGGAGGAGCCAGTGGCCTCACTGTAGGAGGGAGCCGAGATCTCCACCTCCTGTCATTGCCCTGTTCTGATGGGAAGTGTAAATACAATTTTTTAAGCGCCTAAAAAGCAGCCCGGTTTGCAGAGGTCCTGGGGGTTCTGCTTGAAGCCCAGTGACATTTGGGGATCCTTCAGAACTTGAGGAAAAAACAGGCACCAGTAAAAACATACTTAAAGTCTCCTCCGGATGACATATATTTCCCGGCAAATCGAAGTGTACATTTCCACAGTATCCTATGTGAATTACAGGCTTGTATGGAGATATTGTTACACACAAGGCATTGCACTTGGCTATAAGAAGTCCTGTCCAAACCGTTAGGTTTTTTACTTATTTCCACATCTGTGAAATGAAAAAAACGAAAGGCCCTGTTGCAAGGTGTGGAGTTAGGATGGGAGCTATAGAAGTCCCTATAAATACCTAAAGAACGAGGGCATTTGGAGTTGCGCTAATAGAGGCTACAGAAGCCTTTGTGTTTTAGAGATGAAGGCTTGAGATAACTACAGGAAGCCAAAAAATTCCTCGCGGCCCTTGGTGCCGGGTCACCGATGCTCCCCTGAAGACAGGCGCATTTACAAGGTGGGAAGGAGCTTTGAAGGCGCCTGCTGCCCGAGCCGCGGTTCTTCGCAGGGGGAAGGCTGGTTTGCAAAGCGAAGCAGCGGGGCTCTTGGGATCCCTTTCAAGTTCAAATTAGGCCAGTTTGGAGAGATCACAGGTAGGTCATTTTACCCTCCTCTCCTGAAGTCTTGGCTTTTTCTTGCACTCGGGCGGTTTGAAGCCTTGCTGGAAAGAGGCTTTAGGAGAAAATAGGGACTTTGCATAGGGCTTTCCCTGGTTGCGCTGGAGCAAGGCAGGGAAGAGGCCGGGAAAGCTGCGAGCAGTCCCCTCTCAGGGCTCCTACCAGCGTCTCGGCCCTGACTATCATGTTGGCAGCAAAAGCGAGGCGCCTCGGGCGAAAAATACCACAAAAAGTATTTTGCCGCCCCTGACCTTGTCAAACAATATTTGTTCCTGGTGAGAGGCTTCGCTTCTCCGATTCAGCTGTTTTCCAAGCAAATGACCCCACACCCTTTGCCAGCTACGTCCGCAGGTTAAAAATTGACTAAAGGCACCGATTTCTGGAGCCCCGATAGCTGCAGCAGCTCTATCAAAGTCATGGTCAAATTTACTGAGCTGAGCCAAATGGCAGGTGGGTCCCACATTGCTCTGCTTGGAGCTAAAGGGTGATGGGGAAGCAAAAAGCACCAGGGGCAGCTTTGGGTTACGTCGGCATCTTCCAGCAGGGCTGCGTAAACTTCAGGTGAATTATTCCCGATTTCCTCAGTTTCAATGGCAGAACAAGCTCGGCAAGGGCTTCGGGGATTTTCTTCTGCCAAATGCAGCCCGCGCTGCTGCTTTGCCCGACATCCAGCGACACCGTCAGAAAAACATACGGAAAAAGTCACTTCAATAACAAAGGAAGGTCCAGTCCTCCAGACACGCTCCCGGTATCGGCTTCGCGTAGGGGAAAAGCGGAGCTGAAGCCTCTCCTGGCAGAGCAGCTGCCCAGCTCCTATTTACCACTTGAAACGGGCCCGTTTCCCCCAGCAGAAAGTGAGGTCACTGCACAGAGCTGCTTTTAGACTGGTGTAAGTCATACGCTTCGGGATATGGGAGAAGTGTATGCCAGAGTGCACCTGGAACGCCACGAAAGCCTCTAAATGATTTTTTTTTCCTTTTTTTTTTTTTTTTTTGATCAATGAAAAAGAGAAAGAATTTAATTATAGACCTCAGTAACAGACTTAAAGAACTTCTTCCTAGTCTTTTGTATGTATCTAATGCATTAGACTGATTAAATGACACGCTTCAGCAGCAGCCTTTGTAAGTGAAGCTTACAGGTTTGTCATAAACATGTTTTTTTATGTGTTTTTATGCGTTACCCAATGGGGTATTTTACTTTGAGGCTCTTTCCTCTTTTACTAAATAAAATTATAAAATAGTTGATATTCTATTATAAGATAGAGTGGTCTTCTTTGCGTCCATTATTATTTATGGACAAGAGAAATGAAACAGCAGAGTCAAATGCATAGTTTCTGCTGACTCAAAAAATGCAATTGCTATTAACCATTTAGAACCAGGCTTTTAAAGGTACTTACACATTAAAGATGCATTAATGTCCTAATAGGATTCTCTTAAGTGCCTCAGCCTCTGCAGTCAGGTGACACAAACTCCCGAGTTCCCTGGCTGTAATAGTTAACACCGGATATTTTGTCTAGAACTACAGCAATTCCCACTCCCATGCATACAGGTCTCCTCTGTCTTTATTTGGATGTGTCCTCAGCCTTTCTGGGAACATACTCAGCCTTTTTCCACTGACTTTGTCCCAGAATGCGATGACAGGAGAGGAACACATTTGGGCAATTCAAACCCCGGCCCAACTTGTATGTATTTGTATCATTTGCAATGCAAATTCTAACAACCAAACGTACAAACAACAAAAGCTGAGTTTCCAAAGTGCTTTCACATACCCAGCAGGGCCTCTTAAACCTTCCTCAAAATGATCACAATTCCAGTGTAATATTGAAAAATTAATGGTCGGATAATGTTCATTAAGGTGAAGTGGCAAATTCAAAACAGATAAAATATGTTACTGGGTTGAAAATATGCTATTAGGCTGAAGAAGTCACTGCCAGAAGATGTCATTGATGCTAATAAATCAGCAAGGTTTTAGGAGAGAATAGATAGGGCTAAGCATTCCCAGAGCCCTGCAGACCGGGCAAAGCTGTAAGAGATGCAGGGATTGAAGGCAGCGCCTGAGTATGAGAGGCATCTTGGGGGAATAATCAGGGGGAAGAGGCTTGTGCACATCTGCCGGCCACCACATCTCTCACATCCTCTTTTGCGGTATCAAGGGCTGCAGACGCGATGATGGAGCCAGCTGGACCACAGTTCTGATATTGTTTGAGAACTCCTATTTACTTCACAAAACAAGTAAAACTCAGAATCTTTCAGCATCATGCCCATGGTTAGGAAAGGGGCAGTTTTAGAGGCTTGACTGCAGAGACATTTATTTACATCGGAGCTGAAAAGGGCTTCAACGAGAGCTCGACTTCCCAGCAATTCGGACAAGCTTGGAGCAGGGGGAATGCAAGGGGCAGCCTCATATTCTGTAATGGAGCAAACTAAAAGTTTGGATCTAAATGGCTCCAGACTTTGGGAAAGTTCAGATCCAAGTCTGCACTCCAACTTTATACCTCATCCTCGTCTCTGCTGTCTCACTGCACTTGGCACCATCTTCAAGTTTTACGAAAAGATGAGAAGGGGAAACATTTTGGTTTCTGGTTCGGTAGATCTTCTGTAGTATTTGATCCGAGGAACATTTTGGGAAATGGTTCACCGAAGCCTTGGATTTCACTCGGACTAAGCTCTGCCAAGTGCTCCAAGCACCGGTTATGTTATTATTGAGGTTTCACGCAGCTCATCTGAGAGCCACCGATCCAAATCTCAGGCCTTCCAATTCCTTATCACCATTCCCTATTGTACGGTGCGGTTTTGTCTTCCCTTTCTTCCTATTTGCACAGTCCGTGTCAACCTCTTCTTCAGCAGTCTATGGCAAAACTTGTTAAACCCCCTTCTCAGTGCCCATGGTGGGGTCGCTTTGGGCACGCGCAGCTGCTCCTGGCCTGCAGCAGCAGCACTTTGGGCTGGAATTGCCGAAATCCCAGCCCAGCTTTCGTCAGGCACCTCGAGGAAGACAGCAGCTATGCAAAATCACATTCCTTTCTATTTAAGCACATTTTTTTTCAACTTCCAGTGTGTGCATGTTTCCTTTCAGTTCATCAAAGACTTGAATTTCTTTTTGGTGACATAATTTGTCAACACATTCAGTTTATAACAGGCAAAAAAAAAAAGAGGTTGATCAAAGAATAGCAAGTAGCTCTTATTTACTGTGTGATCACAAACCAAATTGCTGCTATAGCTTTGTATTAGCAGCTCGGCATTTAGTGCTTTTATCAGCATTTCAGCTGCAACACAGTTTTCGACCTAGAATAGACAATTTGGTAGCAGGAGAGGCTTTGCAGCCCTCCCTCCCTGCAAAGCAAAGCTCAGTGCCAAAGCCATGATGCAGAAAACTCTTACAGCTGGTGATCAGCCCTGACAAAATGCTGGATTTGTACCTGATCGGAAAAGCCCGGTGATGATGCACACAGCCGTGCGAGCCCAGGATCTGCAGATGCTCACGGCGCATTCCCCTACTTGTTAATAGGGATTAAAAGGCAGGATTGGCTTAAAAATGTAAGAGCAAGAGGTGAATTGCAAGGGCTACTGAAATTTCAATGCAAACCTCGATTGTGATAAACCCTGTGCTGTTTCGATTCATCACTTCATCTGATTACGGCAGAATATTCCCACGTCCTTTCCCGCCCAAGGAGACCCTTTCTGCTCTCCTTGCTCTGTCCTTTTGGGCTTGGGGCTGCCTCTCGCCGGCACAGCGAGGGGTGACGGCTGTTGCAGGAAGAAATTCATATCCTGTAAACACCTGCATGGCCAGGAAGTCTCTCTACATTTCTAATCAGGAGATCTCCTTGTCGGCAGCCACGCGCGCAGCGAGAGCCAGCTCAGCTCTCTGCGTACGTGTGAGGAGCAGCTCGGTGCTGACTGGGTTGTATCGGTTCCTTCTTGGAGCAGGGGGAACAGGCTGGAGCAGGGCGTGCTCTATACGCACCTAACATACCCTGTACGCGCCAGCAAAGCAGCCCATGCTCACAGCCTCCTTTAATGCAAGGAAGTCTTGGGTATTAACAGATCAGTTTGCAGTGCTAACTTTGCCTCATTTTCTAACATTTTTCTTTCTGTGAAGAAAATAGAGCTATTTTACCATCATGAGACAAGGCCCCTTTTTTGCTTACAGCTCGATCAAAGGCAAGGTCATTTTCTTCAGAGCAGAAGAGCTGCCTTGTAGAGAAACCCACATCCCAACTCCTGAGCATATGGGAAAGGGAGGCCGCTTCAGCTTAGACGTGACTTGGCTGACTGGAAATAAATCAGGTGCTAAACCATAGGGGTTTAGGGCTTTTTGCAACTGTAAACTTTTTCCTTTACAGATAAAGCTCATGGCTCATCTGATGACTCAAAGGCTGCAAACCAGGAGACTGGGAGTGACACGGGTGGAGCACGCAGTGAGTGATGGCGTTAGAAAAGCCAGGCTGGTGAAGCTGCAGAAAGCTGCTGCTAGGGCTTATTTGTTAGGTATGATGGTAACAGGCAACCTAGAACCAAAGGCTTCCAAAAAAAAACCCCGTCCGTGCATCCTTATCTGATCTAAGCTGGCAGTGCTGAGCAGAGCCCGCGTGGTTAACGAGGAACCTGAGGGAGAGCAAGGTCTGAAAGGGGAAACGTTGGCTTGAAACAGAACCAGCCTGCAAAACACCAGCAGAATGAAACCGTTAGCACCAAGAAACTGCTTGAAGAGGAGGGCGAGCCAGAATTTTGCAATTTTCATTGTGTCTAGAATTAGGGAAAGAATCTCTCTTCGACAGAAAAAAAAAAAAAAAAGAAAAGAAAAAAAGTTCATACTTTGACCAGAAACAATGTGGCCTAGCTAAGGAGAAATGTTACGATAACAAGTGATCATTAGGCAGAATAAAGAGTGATTGGTGTAATTGAATATGACCAGAAGTTTGCCATTCTGATAAGGAAAAAAAAAAATCCGTTGTGAGTGATCCAACAGTGTTGACACACATATATAATGCAGTAGACTTAAAAATTCTCACAGTTTTGGGTCTGTAAAGGTGTGTGATCCAACAGCCCAACAGCCTATTTCTCATCAGTAAAATTGCTCCTGTATCATGTCTAAATATAAAGGTAACACATTACATAGAATATTTGGATCAAAAAATCCTACCCTTGGTTTGTTGGAGGAGCAACAGAAACAAATAGAAATGATCTCTAAATTTCGGTCTTCAGCTGCATTTTGCAGTTTGTATTAACACTGTTCACTGCTTTTCCAGTGCGCGTGGTGGAATTACGGGACAAATCACCTCTTTGACATACCTGCTGTTTTCAGCAAAGTCAACTATCTTATCTCCTCAGTGATGATCTCACCAGAAGAGACAAACTGAATTCCCTGAGGTTCACACAGAATAGGGTTCATCCTACTTACCATTATCTGTCCAAAAGTTAGTCAGCTTGTGGTTTTTTAGGATCCCTCAACAGCCACAGGGCAGACGTGGGCAATTCCTGGCATGATTCATCTCTCCTATCTGAGACACTTGAGAGGGAATAAAATGTCCCACGGAGAGGCCTAGCTGGAACCCAGACCACCATGTGAGATGACCTCCAGTTGGGTTTTTCTTAAGAACAACTTAAAAAAAGGACTCCTGTGATGTCTGTCATGCAAAGGATTCCTCCACCCGCTTTGTAGGATATTGCAGACCTGCCGGCTGCTGCCCTTCGCAGCAAAGGTCACTGTGTCTCAGTCTTTTTTGAGCACATTGGGAATGAAAATTACTATACAACTGTGAGATACTACTATATACGTAACATAATATCTACGTTTCTTTTCATTAACTCCTTTATTGGAGATAAATGAATTGCTAAGCATGGAGACGGCGATCTCTGAGGGTGGTCTACTTTCTCCGCGTGCTCCTGAGGGAACAAACGTGCTTTGCTCTCCAGGAAAGTTGATTAAAAGCAAAGCGTCTGATTCACTCTGACGGAGGATGAAGCTGCAGCGAGTCTATGGGGAAAGGATTGAGCTTTAAGTGCCGCCTGCAACGAGGCCTCGTAAAGCAGCACTGGGTAGGAAGGAGGCTACAGGGCAAGGCTCTTTTTGCAAGGAAAGCTGTTGATTCAGCACCGAGGAGCTGCCTGCAAGACCCCCATGAAGCCAAGGTTCGGGAACGGCGGACACCTTTGGAGAATATGCTTTGATTGCAGGTGTTCAGGTCAGTAGATCTACAAGGCTCAGTTGGAAAGGCAAATAAAACCTCAGCAGCATTGCAAACAGGAGCAAAACCTCAGTCACCCGGGGTTATGCACCCGTGTCGTTGCTGAAATCAATCTCAGAAGTTCACAGGAGGATCCCGCGCAGGTTCCGGGTAAGGAAGAGGGCGGTTTGTCACTTCCAAGAGGCTCCTTTGGATTTCAGCTAGTGTCTCAATGCTCAAACACAGCTGTTCCCTGGCGAGCCTGTAATGGGAAGACGTCTCACCGCCTCCACCTCGCACGCACTCGCTGACGAGAAACGATGCAAACATTTTGTCACCTCTGAGGGGACCCGAGCCCCCAGCATTAGCTTCAAAGTAGCACAGGGAAGCCTGCAGCTGTGAACGGCACCCTGCACAAACGCTAACGCGTGTCCTGGGTTTTAGATGCTACATTGGATCACTAAGCTTAGAGGGATGTTTCAGGTGGGTAATATCCCATTTTAATTTTTCTCTAGTCTATTTTTAAAGGAAACTGTAGGAGAAAGGAAAGTGTTATAGAGGGACAAAAAGTGAAATATCATTAGTGTCAAAAGCCTTTCTGAAGTCAATATATTTGACATCTACTGTTTTTCCTCTAGCCACATGGTCTGTTATTCTCTAGACTGAAATTAGATTAGTTTGACGTGATTCCTTCTTGACAAATCTTTATCAGCTCTTGCTCATCTTATTACTATTTTCCAGGTATGTGAGTATTTGTTCCATCATTTTTCTAGCTTTCGAGCTGGCTGTTGTACAATTCTCCAGCTCCTTTTCCCGTCACCTCTCCCACCTTTTAAAGATAAGCAATACATCTGTCTTACAGTCTTCTGGTGTCACACTAACCCTTCCATGAATCAGAAAGATACCACTAATAGCTGAGAGATTTCAAACACTGTAGGATTAAGTTAGCCTCAGCCAAAACCTTTAACTTATCTAAGCATTTTTAACTTTAACTAAGTTTTCTTCCCCAGTATAGGCTTAGTTCCCCAATATGTTACTTAGTTTAGTTTTCTAGCTTTTCCATTATGATTTTTTCCGTATTTGAGCCATTCCTTTATGATCATCCTCTGTAATCTTATACACTATAGAGTTTATGCAGTACTACTTTCTTCTGACGTTAATAAAGAATTTATGATTGAGTAAATCAACAACCTAGGCTTTCTCCGCAGTTGGGTAATTTGCATTTTTGCCTATTTGTCTCCAACGAGAGTCCATCAGTTCTCAGAGCTTAGTGAAATTAGGCATTTTGGAAGCCATGGGTTGTGCTGATCGCTCACAACGCCGATGGTACAGTGAGACTCCCCACATCTCTTGCTTTTTCCCTGTCTTTTTGTGCATTGGCATACCGGTGTCTTAAGTTAATCCATGGATTAACAGCCCATTCTCCCTGTTCCTTCATTTCCTTGTTGATAACCCCTTTCTGCCTAGTTTTTAGACTCTTGTCCCCAGGGTTGCCGTGGATCCTCTGTACTGTGGTGCTCTTGATTTAGTTTTTTCTTCCGCTGATGGTAAGTCTGAATCTATCAGCTTCATTCATAAAAAGCATGGATGGATGAAACAGCCTGTGGCCACGGAAGACGGAGCCCTCCTGGCAGCGTCACCCGCGCGGTGCTGCGGCCGTGCTCTGTAGCACATCGGGCTACAGGGAGGGGAGAGGCGGTCGTGGCCGCTCACCACTTGCATTACTTTGCCCCTGGCATGGCTATTTGTCTCACTTGCTGAAATTTCTGTGAAGTTTTCATGGGCCCAGAATTCAGTTTCAATTCGCAACTCCCTGGTCATCTTCCAAGGGTCATGAAGAAGATATCACTGACTTGGCAATGCTGATCCTAGGACACACCAGGGATTTCACTGTTCCAAGAACTCAGCTATAGGTCTCCTTTATGCATCTGAAACAATGGAAATAGCCTTAATAGAGCCTATAAACTAGCTCAGGAAGACAATTCCAGCCAGTTCTGCTTATCACGGAGGATATGCACGCACCAAAAAGTCTTTAGTCTTTTGAGTTGGAACACAAAATCAAATGTTTAAATATGTTAGTTAAGAGTAAAAGGTTCACTGAAGGGTATCTTTTACATTCACCAGCAGACACTCACTGGCGTTATGTCCTCCGCAATTTTTTCCCTATAGGTTTTGTTTACATGCTTCTATATCAAAGTTCGCGGTGGCCAGTTCCCCTTGCTGAGTCTTCTCAAGGCTTATGTCAGCAGCAAGGTTTAGTTGGGCTAAAGTTCAAAGGCTTTGATCTTCATTCATCTCCACTTAACTAAAAGGAAGCCACATCTGGAGAATTTGTCTAATTCTGCAAGCTATAAATATGTATGTTTTTTGTACTATGTAATTAATTAAAAGACTTAAACAGAATACATGTGCCAGCCTGCAAAGAGGTTGGATTACAAACTATAGGAGCTGATGAAGTATCTCCTTATGCATTCTTCTGCATGCATCTAAACCACTCAGTGTTTTAGCACTTTATCTGTGTTTAAACTGAACTCAGTTGCAAGGTCGTGTGCCTTCCAAAGCCCTTAATTCTTAAGTCAGTTATTTCTACATAAAATGCAGTACCAAATATAAGTTTCCTACACTGGAATAACACAGCGCCTTTAGATTCAGTACGCGTTGAAGACGGGCACCTTAGTGTAACACTCAAATCTCAAACTGTTTTTGAACCTTGATGCTTTCTTTCTCAAAGCCTGGATCAGCTTATATGTCTGGATCCCATCACTCCAATTTTTCCCACTTACTCAAAGATCAGCTATTAATGGCATAAGGTTGAATCTAATCAGGCTGCGCTTTTTGTTGGTTTAATCAGGCTCCAGTGGTGACTACCTACTTTATTCTACTACATACAACTGATTTGTTCACAGAAAATCTAGACTATCAGAAGCCTTGATTAGCTGAATATGCCACCTGCATAGTTTTTAAGCTCGTGTATTTTTGTTGCAGATTTTTCAACACCGGAGTTGCTTTATTTCAAGATTGTATTGAAAACCTGGTGGAACATGTACAGCTGTTTCTCCGCACACACCTTTGGAGGAAGCATTGGTGGTTGCAGATTAACGGCCAATGTCTATGCGGGGAAATAGATATATGGGCACATACGTCATCTGGTTAGGAACCAGTCCCAAAAATCCTGAACGCAGACTGGAAAGATGAGTAATGAGGATTGCTTGAAAGATACTCTGCAAACAAACCAAGCAACAAACACAGCACGTCTCCAAACCCTCACGCGCTCCTATCCGTACTTCGGACTCTTCTTTTTCTTTGCAGTCATCCCTGCCGTTGGAATCATTCATCTCCTAAAATTCCTTTTCCAAAAGTCGGGGGAAATACATGTAATGAAAGGCAAATATCGAGGAGCAAACCAGGACAGCTCTCAGTAACCAAGCAACACAGATACTCTGATCATTATTATTATGATTTCACCTTTTGCAGAGTCTCCTCTCTATGGCTAACTTTCTATAATGGGCTTTACCAATGTTAGCTAAAGCCTCACAACACATTTGTGACATAGCCAAGGCATATGGTTTTGAGGCAAAAACCAGAAAAGTTGCATGATGACAAAAGACACAAAGATTCTAATGAAGTCAGAAAAAGCATCGCACCTTCCTGATTCCCAGTCTTCTGGATCAAACATGAAACTGCAGAGAGCTGCTTCCTCCAGAGCAGCTAGACGGCTGCTCGTCTCATGTTTTCACAATGAATGGTTAAGGTTTCATAGCTTCTCACAATCACCTGGCACTATTAACCACCGATAACTGAGCAGTGCGTCCAGAATAGAAAAGAAAAAATACAGGAAACAGTAACATACCATAAATACAGCACTAAGAATCACTTCTAGTAGACAGTCCCACCAGCATTTTAAACTTCTCCATGATTTGTAGCACGATTTTGATTGACTAGACTAATTTATAATGCAAATCACTTTACCTCCTGTCTCCAAAAGACACTTAAGGGTTTGTTTTCCTATTTTTGTCCATGACAAATTCTTGGTACAGGCTCTGTACAGACCCATTTCCTTTAGTTTATCTAATGGCACACCCAGAAGCAGAGGGCGTTATGCTTATTCACTACAAGACCAGCCTCTTGGGGAAAATAACAAAAATCTCCTTACTTCTCTGCCATATTTAAAACAAGATACTTGCACATCTCTAATTGTTAGTCTGTTGACTCAGTATTTTTCTTGCTGTTCGCACCCATCACTAAGTAATGGAAATTTGATTACTGATGGTTTGCACCACAAGAACACAAATTTAATGCTGTTAAATGGTATGCTTACATGAAGTCTGTCCATACCACTTTTTTCATTAGCTGGCCTAAAATAACTAATTACTATTAAGTCTTGCATGCTGAGTTTGGGCAACTGCTCTGGATGGAACAGAATTCTGGACAGTAACAGACACAAACCTGCTCTCTGGGGTTTCTTTCACCAGATTTTGCATGTCTAACTGACCAAGCCAGCACCAGGAAAACCTGGGGGCAACACAGAAATAGCAGGTCTGCTCCAGTTAGAGCAAATCAAGTAAATCTGATATTCTAGACTTTATCCCCAGGGTTACAAAGAAGACAATATTTTATTTTTATTGGCTGTTTAATAATTAGCAACAAAGAGCAACTGTAGAATTGTCCCAGCAACAACAGCTGAGTTCCTGCACACAGGAAAGTAAACACAACGAAAGGACTGCAACAATACAGATACTTAAAAAAAAAAAAAAAAGAAAAGAAAAGAAAAAAAAAGTACTTCCTTTGCATTACGGAGTTGCAGGACCAAGGATGAAAAAACCACAAGAAGGCTAAAAATAAAGAAAAGAAAATGGGCCCATCTATGTAGACGTACTGCTGACTATCATTACACAGTCAATAATTCTTCAGCCTAGGCAGGTATATCTGCACCATAAATCTCAAAGACAAAAGAAAAAAACATCCATTAACTGAACATAACCTGAAATCCAGCTTTTATAGATACTTCTGTATTGATACCTTATTGATATAGGTCTGAAGGGCCTAATGTAAATCACAGGCAAAGCTCTACTTTGCTTCCCTGGCCTCCTACACCAGGAAGGGAGAAGTTACCTGGTGTTTAATTAACACTTAGGCGTTCAGAGGGATGTCTGAAGGAAACACAAAGCCCTTACAGACACACTAAGCATACGCACAGGTTTAGGAAGACTCTCAAATAGCTCCAGGCAATTCCAAGCCCTTCAGAATCCACAATTTCACTCAGCCTCTGTCAGCCCTCCAGGGCACCCACTCTCCTCCCCAGTCACAGGTTGTCTCACAGTTCCTGCAATGAGATTCCCTTAAAAAAAATCACCCACAGCTGCCTGCCATGACCACCTACACCACCAGATACGTCCCCCTTTAATAGCACTCACATACACATTTGTCTTCACTCTGCATTTTTCCGCTGAAGATTTCCTGCTTCTGTCAATCACTCCCAAGGAGCAGACCTGCCCAGCCTTGCAAGCGGGTCACTATTCTTGGCTGCTTCCAGAAGGATGGAAGATTATTATAGTAAATGACACTCAGTTGCTCCTCTCACAACTCTTTAAGCTCAGGCCTGAAGTAGGCAACATAAATTTTGTAACAAACGGCTCAGTCATTACACAGACTGGCATTAAATAATGCAACGGTATCATGAATTCAGACGGAATTCATAACCTTCCTACAGTCAAATGTCCTAGACTTTCATGTTATATTTCTATGACTTGATGCTGTAGGATTCTGAAGACTCTCTGCGGGCTTTGCTACAGAAGAACGTTGTTTTGTTGCATAACTTTAATGTAGCTATAAAACCAACGCAGTTAGACTGAAGAGTGTAGGAGTACTTATTGCCATACAAAGCAGCTTGTTATGATTTGGTTAAAAGTGTTCACAATCAAAACAGGTTAATTGATAATATTAGTATTGATCTGTATTAAATTTTAATGGTAGAGAGAGAACTTTCTGTCTGCAGCTGCTCTCGTTGTGCTCCAAAATGCTGGGCTTTTGCAGGGACGTAGCCACACAACTCTCATGAAGGTGCTGATGCTAACACGTGTCTTCACAAAACTGCAATCGTTTTGCCTTCGCCTTATGCACATCCTCACTCTGACTCCTGATAGGAAATAGCACTCGCTGGCTGTTGCAAAGGGAGGCAGGATGCCTGGACAAAGGGAATAAAAAAGAACATCCAGGATAATTTTGAGCTGTTACATGAATGGAGCAGATAAGTAGCTACTTCTTCCCCCTCTTCAGTTTCAATGATTTATAATTAATTAACATTTATCAGATTGAGAATCCTTCAGATTCACAGATAAAAGTCATTTTAAAAGCTTAAGGTACAGTAAAAAGCCAGATAACTACGCTTTTATGAAATCTGATGGCGTACAAATGAATTTGCTTCAATGAAAAAGTCTGAGTCATGATTTTTCTATTATATCTTCTGCTATAGAAAAAAAAAAGATCTAGGCAGTGGTTAACGCAAGGAATGGTGAATGAGGAGATATGAATTTGAATTCCTACTTATTTTAGTGACTTGTTGAGTCACTTGCTGCAAACAAACTTACTCTGTTCCTTGTGCTGGTTTTGAGTCCCCAAAATGCGATTGATTACTCCATGACGCTGCTGTGAAGCGTTTTACAAGTTTTTACACTGAGTAGGTCACAACTACACATATCACCATGCACGCGTAAGCCAAATCACTTTTTGTTAATTAGGTAGCCGATTAAGCCAATTTATTAATTGAGGAGTCCTGGTTTAAGCAATACACAGCTAATAAATAAGGTACCACTACAGTCGGAAAATAAGTCTCCCAAAGGTGCTGTCAGCTGATGCTGACACCTGCAGTGAAGCCATTTGCAGTGAACAGAGGAACTGGAGGCCAGATCTATCAAGGTGAGACACCAGGAAGCCCTTCCCCTGAGGAAGAGAGAGACTGGGAACAAATGGAAATTATTATACTGGAAAAAAAGTAACTAAAATCGCAGCTACGAGGACTGTTTTAGCCATAAGCTAGCAAAGCCATGAAAAACTGTCATTAGGCTCAAAGTGCTAGAAGCAGCAGAAATGTGTGCAACTGAACAGTTAGCAATTGGTAGGAGAAAAGAGAAGAAAATACTGCAGAATCTTCACTCTCAGCAAAAATTTAGGGAAAAACCCAACAGACCCTGTTTAAAGAAATCGTTTACAGTGATTTTCTTTACTCCCAAGTTATAGCGTGCATGTTCTCATTCCAGCTGAATAAGGGAGCCTTTTTGCTGATGCAGAGCACATCTTACTAGTCATTTTCAGTACAATGCACAGAGAATTAGGTGCATGGTTCCTGTTAACAAGAATGGAGATTGCAAACGTCTCTTTCCTCCCTGCAGATCACGGAATAAAAAACTGTGAGTGTGGGGCACAGAATGTGAGACACATAACTCTTGCTTTGGTTATTAGGAACTGCAGAACTACGGTTAAAATCTATCCCAAAACAGAAGAAATATTTCTCTGCTCTAGCAGTTCCTCCTATCTACCATTTACAAGAGCGATGACCAGTCTCAATATGCAGCAGTTGAATACAAAACAGCCTGTAGCTTTCTGTGGCATAAAAACATCAGAAACAAGTCTCAATTTTTCCTTGCCAGGAAAAAAACATAAACATCGACACAATCGTATGTATTACTTCCAGAATAGCCTCCATCAGGGCACAGTTCAACTCTCATGGGCTTTTGCAAATACATAACTGACCTTTTTAAGCTTGTGACATGGACTTGAGGGAGGCTGCACTGACTTCAATAGCTGCCTGATCCTCTGAGGGGATGAGCTCTTGCGGCACTCATTGAACTCATCGGGATTTAGGAGGATGCAGACGTACCGAGCCAGGCACTAAGTACTCAATTCGGCGTCCAAGAAACAAGCGTGACATTGATCCTTGACTCTGATGGATGCATGGCCAGGGGCAGAGAGAGATTCATCGACTTCAAAGATATAAATGTGCTACTTGCGATTTAGAGAAAGACAGAAAATATTTTATGACAAGGCGTTTCATGACAAAACTTTTAATTTGCTTGGAGAATTATAAAGTCTGATGTTTAACGGTTTATTTTTTGTTGTTGTTATTTTCTTCAATGGTGCTGTCATGAAAAGGGTACCTCTCTCCTACTAAACGGAGCACGCTGGGACCATGCTGGGTCCCTGGGGCCAACCAGGACAGGATGGTCATCGTGTTTGTTATTAAAGCTGCTCTTCAAACCCGAGCGGCACGGCCAAAGGGTGCCCTGAAAATGGCCTGAGCTGCTCCTGAGCCATCTAGGAACTGTCTGGGAAAGGCTGACCCAGGGCAAAGCCCTGCTAGGGCCCCGGCTGGGAGAGCATCCCCGGCACCACTTCATGTTCGTGCACAGGGCAGCGCTGGACCAGCCCCCTGGAAGAACTAGCACCTTCCCAGCCCCTTCTCAGCACTACAGGTCTTCTGCATTGCCCAGGAGGGACAACTGCTGGCATTTGGACAAGTAATGCAATCGCAGTTATTAACTTAATCTTCGAATCCCATCACGAGTACCAGCTCGGTGCCAGCTGCAGTGGACAGGTTTATTGTACAGCTATTGTAGAGCCATCTTTCAAGCAGAATCCATGCACTCATTTTATGTCGGTCTCCGAGTAAGAATTATAAGGTTTCTACCTGGCAGCCCGAGCTCTGGAGTCCCCTCTTTTTTTTTTTTTTTTTCCAGAAAGCAGCTACAACAGGACACCCTTTATCGAGTAACTGAAACAAATACAATCTCTTTGTTTTGATTTGAGCTGATGGACATTGGTAGAGGCAACCAGATTCTGTAATAATTAATGTCTTTCATGAAGAAAACATGTTACTGTGTTTGAGTCTTAAAACTCTACCTTCCAGAATTGCTTCACAACAGGGAGAATCTTCCAGTAAATAAACTAGACCAAATTCATTCCTGAATTATACCCAATGAGATGAGGCTGCTGGTAATGTAAAAGCTCAGGTACAATTGAAATGATACAACACAGCACCATTTCATTCCTCCTCTCTAAAACAAAACATGCTTGCTAGAGAAAGAAAGCTAAAATTCAGCAATGTCTGTACAGCTAGAATGTATTACCCTCCTGTCTCTCACCAGAAACTGTGTTTTTATAGAAAGGCGTTTATAGAATCAGGGCACTCTGAGCCTATGCCAGCTACAAATTCTGTTTTATTTGCAACTCGCAAGAGGAATGAGTGTATTTAGTACCAGATAGTGTCCCTGTCTGGAGTTCCTGTCTCTGAGCCTCTTAGTGCATCTATAAATAGCAAATCATCAGCTCACCTATTCCGAGCTCTTCACACACTCACTTTGCTTCCCTGTCTTCCTGTTTGTTAAAGCTGTCACCATGACTCAGACTTCCCCTATCAGATTCTCTGCGCAGGGAGATTCCCCATACGCTAAAGGCATCGTGAAGCTATTAAACTACTTGGGTTTCTATCACCTAAGCTGCTTAGGTTTCTATCACCAAGTGTGATGTGCTTTTGAAGAACCTGACATTTGAAGCAATGTAATTATAATCTAAGGTCTCAGAGCTCCTCACCACTCCAGTTAACGGAGAGGCTCCGTCATTTTGATGACAATACTGAGGGCAAATAAAGTGTCTGGATCCCAAATGTCCCACACAAAACAGCAACAAACACAAAGCCATGACCAAAAAGCCCCATGTGGGAATATAACATTTCCCTGACCTTCTTGCAACATCCACCACCATGTAAGCTCCTGTATCATGCAGCAATCTGTTTCTGCTATGCCGAGCCCCGTGCAACACTGATATTAACACTGCAAAGCAAAGTGTTCTGTTGTTCTTTGTTTAAAGAAAGAAAATGATTTAGAAAGATGTACATTTCTCTGCCAGCACTCATTTTAAGATTGTTAATTTTCAAGCTTCATTTTAATCACTGAAATGACAGCAACTTCATCGTCAATCTAATCCAGCTTTCCAGCTCCTATAATATTACTCACCTATATATCAAGATACTGAATTGTTTGCACTAGAAATCTCCATATAGGCTGCTTACTCAGTGACATTAAAGATCTCTATCAAGCCCTAATACTTCATTCTCTGAATAAATATTTCATAGAATCTGCACCCTGAGTATGAAGAGAGTAAAATGTTCTTCTGATTGTTCATTTAAAATATTTTCTCCAGACTTCAGAAAAGAGTGCAAAAGAGCGTGCAATCAGCAGTAAGACGATTCAGTTACATACACTGATATACTGATATTTAATAATATTCCGTATGCTTTACAGTGATGCAAACCCAAGGAGTCTCACTCTTTTCATGTGTATATTTGACCTCTGTTTTGCCAGGTTTATGGATGAAATATCCCTGAAAATACTATCCAAACTGTGCATTCGTGTTGACTCTTTACCGTTAGTTTTGATACCATAACCAATACACACCATAACATTTGTTTCTGCGCATTCCCATCCTTGATATCGGAAGTAAATGTGAAGATTTGTACTTGGACATGCCCAGCACTGCAATATTACTGAGTCCTACCACTCTCTCATGCTCCTGCTGAATTCAGTGAGGAAAAGTACTGTGACTGACACAGAGGCTCTATTTCTCATTAAAGAAAAACACTACAAAATTCTGCATTTCCTAATCTAGGTCATACAGAAACGCTGTGATGTTAATACCTACACAGCAGCAAGGCAGACATAATTATAGGAGATAAGTCCATCTTTCTTTAAGTGGAAGTTCTTTAGTACTGTCTTGTTTAAAGTTTTGGGGTCAACTGACTAATTCGTAGCTTTGACAAAAGGAAATGAAACTTTAATTCTTGACCTTTTAAAAGAAAACTGTGTTGCATAACCTATTCCTGGAATGGAAGGCTTGCGCTGCAGGTAATTTGGCTCCTAACCTCAGGTGTGCATAACTCTGTAGCTATATTTATTTTCTGTGCAATATATAAATTGTTGAACATATCTATTTCTTTATTAAGAGCTTTGATAATTGATCAGCAAAAGTGAGAGCACTCTCTATCCTGGTGGTTATTACCTTGTCACTGTTTTCTGGCACTCTCCCAATGGACAGTTTTTCCATCAGCACCTCCCTTAGTCTAAAACCCTGTAGGGTAAAAACAACACAATGTTTTTTTTGCGGGTAGAATGCCTGGTATGTAGGCTCCTGGCCACGACCAAAAGCCTGAGACAATATGATAATTCAAATACTGAAAGTAATATGTTAAAAGAATCCAATGTTGCATATCAAAAAAAAAAAAAATGTTTCTCCTCTGCTTCAAAACACAAATAATAATTATTTTATTTGTGGTCTTGTTTATGTACTGTTACGTATTTTTACCGTGCTAGCCAGCTGCAACAAGTAAAACCCTGCCATGGTTAAAGCATATTTCAAGTTAATTTAAAATAATGCACCCTCTCTCTAGACTCGTACATCTTTACAAAGAAAGTGGCAAGCAATCCAGAACATTCAAAGCATAACGACATTCAGATGTGTCTAGACATAAATAGCAACTTCTAAACCAAGAATTTGCCTCTGGAGTCTTTTCAGTGAGCCCTCAAATAGAAAATATTTAAAGGGAGACTATGATAATATAATTTCCCTTTGTCTGAGGCAAGGACAGAGTGAATGTGTCATAAGGCACAAGAAAGAACAAGCGAAATCTCACAGTGATCCAAAATGAAAGGACTTCATTATAGACAAAATCCTCATTCCATTTAAATCAATCATAAATCTGTTGACTTCAAGAGTCCAAGATCCACGATAATATGCCAAACAGGAAAAGAATTTTCAGCACCATATTGTACACTTTTAGGCCTTGATTTTCTTTTTGTGTGTGTGTGTGTAAATTAGTATGAATTTTCATATGTAAGACTTGCATGATCCGGCCATTCACCTGTTGCAGAACACAGACGGGGACCTCTCTCCAGCTGGGAATTCACTCCGGATGAAGCAGTCTGCCCATCACAGGCCTTGGACCACTACTTACTTGAGCTGTTTCACAAACATCCAGAATGGAAAACCCTTCTCTATGTGAGTAGACTTGTGATTTCCTTAGATTTAGCATCAATGTTTTACTTTTAACAACTTTGTTTTACATTAAACTGTGTGCTTTTATCTGGCACACAGCCTTCCATTACAGAGGCCCTAATAACACCCGCCAACAGCACCCAGCTGAACTGCTGCTGTCCTCTCCCAAACAGGGGTGAACCTTTTGTGGTGAAGGAATAAACCTTCCAAACATCTAAATTTTCAAGGAAAGTCACTAGCAAGAAGTGAAACAGCGATGTCTTTACTGCTGCTTCTTGGGGTATCCCGCTGTAGCTGCAAACATCAGCTTTACCTGCAAACACAACAAGAAGCAGATCCATTGAAACGTAAATGTCCATAATTTCTTCTGGATTATTTCTTTATACAGAAAAGCAGGCAAGCAAATAAGCCCAGTAAGAACGAATTGAGTTCTCCAGTCTACTCTTTTTCCCACTTAATAAAGGGTATGCTTTGCTACCACTCAATTCAATGGAAAAATTCCTTTCAGTCTCCATGGGAACAGCATTGGGCCCATAATACTTAACCATAAGTACCAAATTCTATAAGCTGTGGCTGAAACTTTTTAGTGTCCTTTTAAAGATCTCCGTGGATAAAGAACTTCAGCCTCTGGAGTCAATAAAGCCAATGAAGCAGCTTTCACGGGCACCAAAAGTTCACTTTCAAACTTTTCTACAAAATAGTTACTGGAATTCGGGGAAAGCGAGCACAAAGAAAACACTGTAATAACTCACACAATGACCCTTTCAATGAGTAAAGCGAGCAGTCTTTTTAGTGAAATTGGACTTAAAGCACATTTGGACCAGACAGTGCAAGGCAATCTCTCACCAGCACCTCCCAAGGGCAATAATGTGTAAACTGATAATAGCAAGAGCCGTGCGGTTCATAATTAATCCAAAAGAGATGGTGTTTCTGTCTTACTCCCCTTTTGGTCAGTCTTTGAAGACAGTTTGACTCTCAATCTGTGTAAAGCACCATTTTTCCAGAGCTAAACTCCTTACTTTTACTTCCCCCATCACAGCAATAGCCTTAAGTAATAAAAATAACAGTGCTTACACTGACCAGGCATTGCACTTGGGTGGCAGAAGAGTGCACAAAGCTCTGAAACTCCCCACGGCCCGTCACGGACCTAAACAAACAGAAATATGCACAACAGATAAATAATGATAATGGCAATAAATAACGCTACTAATCCCCTGGTGGTGAAACTACCCCAGTTAAGGACCAAAATTTGCAAACAAGCAGAGAAATATGAGCCCTTTACAGCCCTAGCAGTTGAGGTGGTCCATGCTGCAGGTGGAGGCTGCTCAGGCTGGGAACCCTTCAGTGCTCACGGCCTCCTCTGCTGCGAGGCCTCTAATAAATCAGTCAGCACCATAATACCATAATCCTGCCTTTATACATGGCTAAGGGCAAAAAATAATTTATTTTATGATGTCACCGAATTCCTGGTTAAAACATTCTCATGGTGGGATTTTAAAATATACTTTCTCTTGCTAACATTTTCACTAGGTCAAAAAACCCCAGGCTGTGTGATTTGAGCACATCCTAAGGAAAAAAAGAAAAGGCTTCGCCTTGGATACTGAATATAACACGGGCTGTTTAAAAGGACGATCTCTGCTTTATGACAAGATGCAGTTTTCACCCAGCCTAGCTCAGAAATGCGATTTTGGCACCAGAATTGAGCACAGCCATGGGGAGCGGGGACATTGCCACGGGCTGGACAGTTCCAAACACGGAAGATACGAAGATATCCTGGTTAAAAATCGTTATCATCAGTGCAGCAACATGAGAGAATGACAAGAATTCCTTAGGGAACATGGCAATTTCCATAGCCTTGTGATGTTAATTACAGCCATTATCGCAGTCTAAAAAGTTCCCCGTATTTTTTGTTCTCTGCTCACGGCATGGGATGTGAGACAAACTCAAGGTGCTATAAGAATGTTAAGCATAAAAATAAAGCAAAACACAACCAAACTCAGTATTTGAAATTTATTTTCAATATTTCAAAATATTGCTACCTAAACTTTTCATGATTCTATGATAATCACCCCAAAAGCCTCCTCCTTGCCCACTGTATATACTCTCCATGGGACACTGTGGACATGTTTTATATACCCATTATCTAAGGTATATCCTGTTTGAAGATGACATCTTCTGTCCTTCAAATTCACAGCAAACTGAGAAGCACAAAGACTTCTAAAGGGTTCTTTTTTTGGTTATCTTTTTATTTTTTATTTCTTTCTTTAATTCAGCTCCTTTTGCCTTTGCCGCTTACACCAATCTTCCTTTTTCAGTATGAAAAAAAAAAAAAAAAAGGATTTGTGTATTTGCATACTTGTTTGAACAAAGGAAGGCAGGAAAAAGAAACGAGCATTTACAGTTAAACTGCTTCTTTGGGGCCCTAGGTCTTGACTGTTTTTGTCCCCAAACATTTCATGCAATAAAGAGGACACATCCCAAACGGTTTACTTTCCTCAAACAGCCCAAGGGTCCATCCGAACGTGGGTTTTACAGCACGGAGCAGGACAGCGTTTTGGGTTACACCCTGCAGAGGGGCAAGGGGTCTGTGCCAGAGTCTTGTGGTCACCGTTTCCCACTGCGGACCAAGCAGCCCTTCATCTTTTTCTGTCGGAAGGAGAGGTGGCGGAGGCTTTGTGGCCAGCGCACGGGTTAGAGCAGATTCTTGGTTACATCTTTCCTCTTCCAAGAACAGCCCTACTCAAACAGAGCACAGTATTTGCCTGGGACCATTTCCACAATCAGTAAAATACTCAGATAAAAACACCAAGGAGGGAAGCATGGACAGGTGACGAGGCTCTTCCTCTCCCCTAAATCTGGGTATTTATCACTGGCTATTCTCAGGGAATACTGACATGCGGAACACCAACGCATTTTACTATCTTATCCCATTTTAGCCTATATTATCCAATCTATTTTGCTAGAGTATGTAAACGGTGCTCTAGGAAAAACAAAACACACAATTCTGGTTTTTTCCTTGTAAATTTTTCATTAGGGAGCTCCCAATATCCAGCTATTTAAAGGTTCGTTTGTTCAACACATCGAAGCCATTAGCCATGGACGCCAGGCCGCCGGCACGGCAGCCCCGACCTGGGCATTATCCGCCCCAAACACGAGGGATCTCCACGGGACCCCTGCTAACCAAGCTCATCGTGTCCACGAGGAGCCGCTGGGCTCAGGTTTATCCAGATGAGAGATCCTGAGGGAAGTGGGATCTGGAGGAAGTAGCACTGCCATCCATGATGTCAACGACCGAGGTTGGTGCTATAAAGTTATTTCTTGGAGGCAAAAACGTTCCCACATTTGAGGCTCCGGCTGGGCCTTGTGCCCACAGATCCGCCAGGAGCGCTTCCATCAAACCACCGCAGCTCCCGCTGCCGGTTTGTCCGAGGCGAGATTCCAGGTCCTGCCAGATGGGGAATTGGGGGAAAATGGAAAATAACATGGAAAATAATGTGGGAATTGGAAGTCCCCCGGGGGAAAAGGCCCCGTAGCAACCGCTGCTCCCTGCCCCCCGCGCCGGTGCTTCCCGGTTCATTCCGCAAGCACCACCCGAGGCCACCCCGTTTCTAGGCGATTCATTGACAGTTTAAGCGGGAGGGCGGGCGCTGCGCCGGGGGCGGGCAGGGGCAGGGCTGGGCTGCAGCGGTTCCTCCGCCCGTTTCCCTCTGTTTTCCTCGCTCCAGGGCCGCTTCCCGCCCCGCTCCGCCCCAGGCAGCGGCCACCACCCCAACCCGCCCGCCGGGCCGCCTCAGCGCGGGCGAGGCCGCGCGCAGTGCGCACG
>VZSV01000078.1:966396-976730 GCA_013398735.1 Nothocercus julius
AGCGGAGTGGGAGGCTGGAAGCTGCGGCGTCCTTCCGGCCTGCGCGCGGCCCGCTTCCGGCGGCGCCACCCCTGTCGGCGCGCGGCGCCCACCGCTGCGGTTCTGCCCCAAAGGCCCCGGCGCGCGGGGAGGCGGCGCCCCCAAGTCCCGGTGTCCCGTAGGAGGAGCTGCGGGAGCCTCGCTGAGGCGGGGAGCGCAGCGCTCTCTGAAAGCAGCTTTACAGCCCGTTATTGCATTTGTTTTTAACAGGTGTCACACAAAAGGCGCAAGGCCGAACGTGAATCCGCGGTCAGTGCGCGGGCAGTTGTGTTAGTCAGACCTAGCAGTCAGTTACATCCCCTTCCAGCTCAGTCAAAGGGCTGAAATGTTCCTCTTTACACAAATTGTTTATGAAGTTTTGGCTGTTTTGATACCTTTTCTGAGCTTATTTAGGATGCGCGCTTTGCGAGGGGCTGCAGAAGTCTCCTGAGTTCATTCGACCTCACAGCTTTTTGGGGAGATGTTGTGCAGTTTCCTCTGCTCAAGAAATTCTACCTCAAGTAATGCTGTATTTTTCCCTACACGCAAAGCCCAGGTGATGATTGAAAGCTCAGTTACCACCATCCTGGCACCACTGAGGCCTAGATCCTATAGTCACTGCACAGTACATTAGTCACCATATGTATGTTGGTCAGACAAGGGAAGTTTCTTCTTCCTCAAACACCGCAAATTTAACAATCAGCTCTGTCTACAGCAAGTTATCCTTGGCCACCAACAGGCAGGTTGTTTTTCATTAAGACTTTAAATACTTAAATTTAAGTACTAGCTCAGGGCTCTAAATAGTGTCTGTAAGAACCTGCTCTTACCCATTCGGACACATGTGAGCACCTATATATTGTGACTGCCTACCTGGAAAGACCTTCTGTGAACTTTATTTAATGAAAGGCAAATCTTATGTGGCCTAGCTGTAAATGAAACCAAATTAACAGCTGTGGAAGAGTGAAAAAAAGCTTTTGGAACTTAAGCCACATCTTAAAAGCTTTCTGTTTGTCAGACCCACAGTGGTTATACTGATTTATACTTGGTAACACTATTTCTCTGGACTACAGTTTTACTGTAATTTCATCTCAGTAAAAAAGTAAATTAGATCCTGTATTGTTTCTGTTAATAACCACAGGTAGACCACTCACTAAGTCCTTAGAAAACTGACTTTTCAATTTTGTGAAGATATTTTTGCATAGTATTAATTGTAAAATCCTTGCAAGCTAGTTTTCTAAAAATTCTCATCTGTAGTATGATAGTTTTGTTGCAACAGCTACTACTACAGTTTTTAAGCCTAAAATCTATACATGCTGCTTTGAGTCTACTAAACGTGAAATGCTGGTTGGAGCCAAGACCAAAGGATTACAATTTTGTTGCTGAGAAAAGGCCTTTTTTTTTTTTTTTTTGCTATATTTATCCACGCTCCTTTCCACACACAGCAACAAGATAGTAAACCAACATTTACAAGAACAAAACTGAACATCTTTAAAACCATCAGCTCCAAGAATAGCTGGAAGCTCTGAGAAACAGACAGGAACCCTGACCACCTGTGTGACACAGGTAAAGCCCAAAGAGTAACTCCATTTCATTCTGCAGGCATTTTTTTCTTCTGTTGGTGATTAATTTGTTCCCTACCCCAAGGGGAGACTGAAGGGAGACCTCTTTAATTATTAGAAAAATATTCAAAACCATATTACAGTATCAGGACAAATTTAGACGACAACATATTACAACTTAGTAAAATACAATCTCCCTGAAAAATAAAAGTTATAAGAATACATTATTTCAAGTCCGGTGATCCGCACCCCATTTGCGACTATACCACGGGTTTATAGTGGGATTTTTTAGCAAAACATTTACATCTGTTTCCCCATTTATAAGGTGGCAGCCACCAATACTTCTCTTCCTCATACAACTGAGGATGTATAGTCAAGTTAAGCTCTGGTGCAAATGCAGAGAAATCCAGTGAAGATGGTTACACCATAAGATTAACTTTTCTGTTTGTAAAGTGCACGGTATAATTAGCATGTATGATAAGGAAAAACAGACTAAAAATGAATCCTATTAATGAGATACAGAATGAGAGAAGAATGTCTTGCACTGAGGTTATGTATTTAACAGTTTTACATGAAATATTTATATATAAAAACTTTAAGTGCTTTTCTCCAATTTAAAAATCTAAGGAATTCAAAAATAAGGCATTCAGTATTTGAAAAAGTACAGATTTACAAAATGTGTATATTCTGTCATGAAAACTCCACACCAACATCATACACTTGGAAAAAAAAATACAAACAGGATATATTACAAATTTATGTAGCAATAACTTAGTTCATACCATGCAATAAAAAGTACGTTAATCAAGATACACAAGCTTTTAAGTTCTCTAAACTGGAGGGCTTAATTTTGTTTGCAAATGAGTTTTTACACAAATTCTTAGAACTGTGACACATGAAATTTCTGGTAGCCTTTCTATTGAGAGTTAAATTGTACATAATGATTATGAGGATAAAGAGGAACAAAGCAGCTGTTACGAATCATTCCAACTTTGTTCAACAATAGCTGAAACTCTTTTCTCATATTCACGTTTGTTCTCCTGATAAAGTTGTGCTGCCTGACTGTTTGCTGGACTGTTTGGGTTAGGTTCATCAAGCAAAGACTGTAAAAAGTAAAAAACAAGAAGTAAGATGCAAATCTGAAATATATTGGATAAGCGGGGCGGGGGGGGGGAAGGAAGCATTTAAACAAAACTTTCAAAAGGAGTCTGTAAAGAATCCACTTGAAAAAAAAAAAAAAAAGCCACAGCTTAAGCACTAATTAAATTACTGAACCTCAAATACCCATTGTTTGAGCATGAACACTTGAGTACATTTCCTTACATCCTTCACAGAACTAACAGATGTGTCGTTAGTGCCAGCTGGCAGTATGATGGTGATTGATTGTTACTGGGCTGGACTGTGACTGGGCAGTTACACTAATATTGTCATTCACAAGTATTGAGAGGCTTGATATGCCTCCTATAAATTTCACTACAGAAAAATAAAACCTGTGACATAAGAAAAAAAAAAAAGATATCAGAAATGGTATTTTTTTTTTATTTATTAATGTAAGTAAAATAGATTTCATCAAAATTGCGTCTCTCCTTGAAGATTTCCTTGGCCAAGCCTCCAGAAAAAAATTACAATGTTTCAAACATTATGTTAGGCTTTTATATATTTTTTAAATATATTTTATATATATATATATATATATATATATATAAATGATGCCACATTATTGATTTTTAACAGTTAAAGAAGAATCTAAATCAAAAACTGGCTCCCTACACAAATTCTCTAATGGCAGTTTTGTATCTCAAACACAGTAATTTCACATTTCAACACCAAAGTCCTTAAATGAACTAAAAAGCTACGTGTTAGTTTACAATTATTTAGAACTCCCTGCTATAGATAACTACTAGCTGTATCACCGAGCTCTGTGTAATCTGTGATAGAAACTAATCACGTTATTCCATTTGCTGAATAAATTTCAAGTTACCTGAATTGAAGTTAAAATAGATGAGACATCATATGTTGGGCTCCAGCGATTCTGAAGGATATCTAAACATATGCTACCATCTGCATAAACTGTGAAGACAGTATAGGTATCACTTAAAAACCATCTGATGTATTTTACATTTTGTTCATTAAATACTGCTCAAGGAAGAGTTACTATTCCAATTCAGTCTGTGTTTAAATGAATGCTTTATGAAAAAGAACAGCAGTCACTGAAAACATTTAGTTATATCAGACAATCTTACATAGTTTGACATCTCGTATACAATGAGGTAACAAGTAACAACGCACTTCACGTGAAAAGGAGGATGGCATCAGCACAGGAGCTGGCTGACCTAGACTCAGTTTCTTTCTCCTCAGTGTAACTGGCTGAGGTTCACAAACAGATTTAATGCTTCCCAGGGAGCAGCGAGACATTTACTGCAGGAGCAGAATGCACGGAAGCAGCTAAGGATCTCGCAGGCTCTACACACTGAATGGGCACAACTCCGTATCTTGTTTTCATGCACTTGACACTCAACAAGATGAACAGGAGAGTCACTAAGGCAGGCAAGTTCAGGAAAAAGCTGAAAAGTGCCCCTGAAATCCTACTTCTTTCCAGATACCCATCAGTCGTCTTCACATAAAAACTTATACAAAATTGGGATTTTCAACTCAAAGTCCCACAGCCTGGTGTTCTGACTTGTTCCTGCCACTAACAATAATTGTACCTCCCCCCACTGCACACAGTCAGAGGCATATTGGCCGCATATTATATGACAAATGAATGTTTCAACAGCATCTAAAAAGTCATAGAATTGAAGTCTAGGTCAGTCTCTGTTTAAGAAGGCTCAAATCTGCACCTTGCAAGAAAATCCTCAGGCACCAAGCTATGGTTCCATGGGTTTGTGCTTCAACCCTCAAATTGACTCTATATTCCTTTACAGCAGAGGGACTTAGAAAAGCAGAAGACAACAATTACAATTTTATATCAAGAATTAGCACTTCAGAGGTTTTATCCAGGGGAATATCCAGTAGGAATCAGAAGTTTTCTCTCTCACAAGGCTACTTCCTAGACAAGTTAGAGGCCACATCTCTGTGTCTGCCCCCAGTTACGACCCCACATTCTCACCCTGTTCTCTGGGGTAGTGGGTACATTGAGCCAAGACAGACCACGGATGTGGTTGAAGACTCAGCCATCACAAAAACAACAATTAGCTCGATCAGTTCCCCACTGCAGTGCACAATGTGTCTGCACAAACACAAGTGCTGCCACACAGGTGAGGGCAGCAACTGGCAGTCAGAACTGCTCTTTTAAGCTGAGTGCAGCTGCTGCTGGAATTGCTCAAGGAACCATCGACTTGGCTACTAAGGCTACACATCGAGCAGAAGATGGATAACTGCTTCTCTTAATAGGATCATATTTCTTAGCTTTTCATCAAGCAGCTAATGTCTTGGACATCTACTTAGGAAGTGGCAAGGGAGAGAGGGGAGAGCTGTTATGTATCCTGTGAAGTTGCAGAATGCCTAACCCTACTGCAGTATCTGTTGGGTATTATGGCTAAATAAAAATGAAAAATACTCACCATTTGGATGGAACATTTTTGATAAAAACCTAACAGTTGGAGGTTTATTTGGATATTCTTCTGAAAATTCTATTACTAGTTTAAAAGTACCTGTGCAAACAAACATAAATACAATCAGATAACTAACAGGGATAAAAACATCTCTAGGAACATACAACATAAGTTAATTCACGTGCTCCACAATCAGTTTTTCTTCCCACCAATACATATATGTACAATGTTCCATCTGGCTTTTTTCCATATATTTCAAGTGGTAACAGAACTAGTGCTTACTGCTAGTAATAAAAGTAGCAGCGTCTAGGTAAAAGTTTGAAGACCCAGTGAATACAGAGAAGTAGGTAGAGCCGACATCAGTTATCCCACTGCCTCCCTGCTTCTTCAGGGGATGGGGACGAATGTGTCAGTTCCAGAGACTTCGTGGCATTACAGCATTTCATTAAGAAGGTGTCAGTAACTAAAAACTGAAGTTTCCTAATGAACAGTCTCAGTCTTTGCAGCTCAGGACTGATCACTGAAAACCTTTACTATGGATCAGTGAATAATTTAACTCCTCCATACCAAAACAGAGACAAATGGATTTGCTGCAGATTACCACACTACTGCTATGATCACTAAAGTCATTATTCCTCATATGCCCACAGGAGGATCATTACACACATTAACTTTCATGTTTATCCACCAATTTGGTATTCTTCCTCTCCTTACTGAGTTCTATATGCAGAACAATTCATGATTTTGCACCTGCTCATAGTTAAGAAAAACATGCTCCAAAGATGAAAACAGAAAAAACATACTATTTTGTTAAAATTAACTGTAGGAGGTACAAAAACATCAGGTCACATAAGACCAACTTCCTTCACTAAGAGCTCTAGCATTCTGTGTATAAACAAATCTAAATATAATCCTTGCTTCATAGCTTTATAACTAACCATCAACCACCTTGAGAAGAGAATGTTTAGGTCAAAATATTGTGTTTTCATAGTCAACAAGACCATACTCATTTACTGCTTCTGCTTATTTTGTTTGTTCCAACTTTATAACACCCCCCCGCCCCCAAGCAAAACAGTGTTTATACTGGCAACTTATGCAAAAGTGACAGAAGAAATAAAAGTTAGCTGCTTACCATCTTCAAAAGGGGTTCCTTCTGGCCTGAAAGTTTTTAAAAAACTCCAGTTAAAAAATTATCAATACCTACTCCTAAACATGTACAGGAAATAAATAATTTCTCCTCCCCTCCCTCCTCCTCAAGACAGAGGCAAAGATTCAGAAAACTATCCAGATGTAATCTCTGGGGATTTGGTCAGATTTAATCAAGTTTTCCATAGCTAATCTTTCAGTCAAGAAATCTACCTTATTATCATCCTAAGCAATGAGTATATTATATAGCGCTATGGTATCGGAATTGGTAGGAAAACTACTAGCAAGCCTACTTTTTTATTAAAAAAAAAAAAAAAAAAAAAAAAGCACTAAGCTAGTTCCTGTTCTATAGGATTCATAATACTCCTAGACAGAACCTGCATCTAGTTCTATTTGGAATCAATCCAATCACAGCTGATACATCTGGACTTAACAGCCAAGGATAAACAGTTCTTACCTCCTTTTAAAAGCAACACTGCTTTTTCAAAATCCAACACAATCCATCCCATTTATTACACCAGATACAATTTTGAACAAGAGATATAAACTTTAATTCATTTCCTAGATACTCTAACACGCTTGGTCATTTTTGACAAGTTCCTGACCCTACGTACACAAAACAAAGGGAATGCTGTAATACTTGTATATACACATATATATCATTTTATTTACCCCTTCAATACAGGCCTTTATAGTGAAGGAAAAAACCCTCTTACCCAAATATAACTGCATTCCATTGCATGATATTATTCTCAGATGGAGCACCACTGACACCCACAGGAGGGTCTTCTTGCAACCTAAGAATAATAAAGAGATAATGACAAGCCTTATATAAGGGAAACACCAACTCTGGAGGTAAGATACGGAGTTTGAAAATCTTCTAATTCCAAATTAGAGAATACATGTTAGTGTTACATGCAGATTAATAATACTACAGAAGACAAAACCCTAGAGGATATACACCAAGCTTTCCCCCAAGCATTACACTGAAGGTCGAAGAGGTTAGGTAAGTGTACAAGGAGTAAAGCATCAACTGTCAGAATAATTTAAAGCATCACATACACTGGGACTGAGTAGTAAACTATGAAAGAGCAGAAAGAGCCTTTCCTGATGGTTGCTGCAATGAAGATGTAAACAGGTCACAATCACAAACCAAAGCATTAGCTTTTAGTATTCTGCTCCCCTGCCAAAAAAAAAAAAAAAAAAAAAAGGCCAGTGATACAAATAGGCTACACTTACTGAAACCAAGTGCAAAGAACTGTCAATGGAGCTTTCCCTGCATTTTTAGTCTTGCACCTGAGATACGGCTGAACTAGTTATAAACCCATTTTGGCTGGCAAACTGATTGCTTTGAAAGGAAGGGGGAGCAAGGGAAAAACCTCTGTACTGCTCCCTGTTACCAGTTCAACAAATGTAAATATTTATTTCTAAAGCAATCATGGAAGTGTTTTACATTCTTTTTAGTCCCTTAATCCTATGACTAGTTACAAATGGATTACTTACTGAAAATCACAAACTTGGGCCAAGTACAAATATATATCATAACTTAAGGATCCAAATACTCTCATTCTGCCCATCCTTTGGTCTACCAATGTTGCTTCTTAAAGATTTCAAAGAGCCCTGGAAGAGCATAAAGCGGCAAGCCCCAGTCACAGGGCAAGATTTTGCAGCATCAAAGCCCTTCGGTGACAGTTCCGATCAATCTCATGCACTCAGCCACGCAATTACAGAAGAATAAAGAAAATGAAGCAATCGTCCTTCATTCAAAAGCAATTCTCAAGTATTAACATGAGGTCTAACCACATAACAGTACACTATTACGGGCCAGTCTTCGCTGAGAGGTCTGTAGACCAAGGGACAAATTCCAATTAGATGCGTGTGTAAATGCAGATTTATTCAGAGCTGACACAGGTTTGCAGTCCTAAGTTATGCCCTGTATGTTTCTTTTTTTTTTTTTTTTTTAAACAGGTATTTTCCAAGTCTGCGATACAAACTGAGCTAAAAATGCACATGTACATGGGCAGTGAGCAATGATGCTGCCCTACAACAACGGGGCAGCGCACGGTTCTCTCCGTTTGCAGTTCAGAGCCCCTCTGAATTCTGTGTTTACATCCCTCTTCTCTGAGCACACGCAGTTCAGACAGCTTCATATCAACAGCCTCAACTGCCTGCTATTTTGGTCAGCGAGAGCAGGAATGTGACTTCTCCCCACGCGATAGCCAGACTGCAAGCCAATAATAATGCCTACGCCTTCAGCCTAATAACACACCAAAAGATGGATTTGGTTCTTAGATCACTTAAAAAGCTCCTCTGCACCCCACTGTCAAAGAGTACAAAATAAGTGGCAGGGAAATAAACCAGACTGGTCTGAACAGAGCCCAGAAATATTTAAGAAAAAGGCATAATGTCCTTTTCCAAGAGCAAAAACAAACCGAGTCAGCTTATTTTTGTTGCTTTAATAAAAAACTAAAAGGAAGATGGAAAAAAAAGAATCTGTTGGACTGTTCTTTCTTCACCACTGTTGACGACTGCAGTATGCAGAGGGAGTTTATATTTAACAAACCCAATCAGACTTCACAGCACACACAGTCTGCTTCTTTCAGAATAAGGTAAGGTTAACATAAGGCTAAACAAAAATACAACTTGAGTAGGAGGGAGAAAATTAGAAAAAAAAATTATATGAAAATGTTACATAAATTTTGAGGCATGGAAGGTCTTTTAAGTGCATAAATAACCTGGAACTTGTTCCCTGTTTTGCTGTATTTGGTTATACTTTTCTGTGGATTTCAAGTCTTCTCAAATTTCGCAGTTAACGAATCACTTTTAAGATAATCCCATTCTACTACTGACTACAAAAATCACAGAAAACATATCTGTCTGCAATCCTGAAAAAATCATTTTGCCCTTCACCCTGAAGGGAGGACTACTTTGGCATTGGATTACACAAATGAGAATGAAAAAAAAAAAAAGAATACCTTATTTTAGTTCAAGCCGAATTCAAGCGACCTGCTGCTCAGAGAACACTAACACCCAAATAAAACGTGACAAGGTAGGGGCCACTCCTAAAAATCTTTGAGTTAGTAACCTGGTAGATTAAAAAAAAAATAATAATAAAATAAAATAAAAAAACCACCCACACTTGTGATACTGTAGGTACCGTAGCTTTATAGGGAGTCACATAAAACAACTACATGCAATACGCATGTGTCAACTGTTTACTGATGTATTTTCAGGTTCTGGTATAAGGTAGCTATGCTAAAAAAAGACATTATCGAAGCTGACTCACCTCCAGCAACTTACGAGATTCCAGACCAGGAAAAATCATAACACACACCATAGAACTTGCAAAGAAATTTTCCCCCCACATTCCAAATTATGAACATATTTACATGCCAGACTGGAAGTAAATTATTCTAGAGTCTGTGGTTCAGCCATTAGCACTTAAAAGCACTAAAGAAGTAATCATGAGTTGTACTGTTTGTACATATTACAGATTTCTCGTTATTAAGGAGCATGCAAAAACACAGATTTTTCGTTTGTCGTGTTGTTAATCATACACGGGCTGGGTTTAGCAGCTTTCTGGGGGTCACTTTTAGACGTCCATGGCGACGGACAGACGGGCAGCGCCCGACAACCCGAGGAGGCTCATGCGAACCCCAAGTGCTCCACAAGCCGCGTGAGCTAAAGAAGGGGGGCGCAGGGAGAAGGCTGGGCCTCTGCGAGAAGCCAAATGGAAAGTGGCCCCCAAAAAAGGCGGGGTAAGGGGGGAAGGAGCCTCTGGAAGAGCCCTCGGCTCCGAGCGCGGGCTGGGGGGCTCGGCGGGAATGAGGCCCCCCAGGTCCCTGCGGCCGGAGTGTGTGGCGGTGGAATTCGGGAGGGGGGCAGCCCCGGCTTTGCGGCATCGCCTCAACTTTTGTCCTGAGGTGCCCCCGGGAGCGCTACAGGAAGCGGCTCCCAACAACAAACAGCGCGAGCGGAGGAGCCCGAGCAACCGGGGGAGGGGGGTCCGCTGCTCCCCCACACACTGCACGTGACGGCCGCCCCCCGGCACAGACCG